>RJWM01007948.1:0-75530 GCA_004363535.1 Dasyprocta punctata | reverse complement strand
ACCACATCTTTTTTATCAATCCCTTGATTGATGGGCACTCGGGTTGTTTCCAAGATTTGGCTATCACAGATTGGGTTGCTATAATCATTGTGCACAAATATTATTGTGGTATGATGATTTCAATTCTTCGGGAAAATGCCCAGAAGCGGGATAGCTGGGTCAAATGGGATCTCTAATCCTAGCTTCTTGATGAATCTCCACACTGATTTCCATAGTGCTTGCACCAGTCTATACTCCCACCAACAGTGGAGAAGGGTTCCTTTCTTCCCACAGTCCCTCCAGCATTTGTTGTCGGTTGATTTTTTAATCTTGGCCATTCTTTCTGGAGTGAGATGGAATCTCAGTGTTTTGATTTGCATTTCCCAAATGACCATTGATGTTGAACATTTTTTCATATATTTATTTGCCATTTGTATTTCTTTCTCTGAGAAGTGTGTATTCATCTCAGATGCCCATTTTTGGATTGGGTCCTTGAATTTTAGGGGCCTGATTTCTTTTAATTCTTTATATGTTTTAGATAGAAGTCCTTTGTCTTATGGACAATTGGCTAAGATATTTTCCCAGTTCATGGGTTTTCTTTTCACTCTGTTGGAGATTTTTAGTAAGATGAGATCCCAGTTGTTGATTCTGGGAAGTGTTTCCTGTGCAGTTTGATTTTTGTTCATGAACTGTCTGCCTACTCCTATGTGATCAAGATTTTTATCTACATTGTCTTCTAGCAAGTTTAGTGTCTCTGTTTTAATATTCAGACCTTTGATCCATTTTGACTTTATTTTAGTGCATGGTGATAGACATGGATCTAGTTTTAGTTTATGGCGTATAGAAAGCTAGTTTTTCCAGCACCATTTGTTAAAGAGGCTATCTTTATTCCAATGTACATGTTTGGCCCCTTTGTCAAAGATGAGGTAGCTAAGTGTGTTTATAGTTGTGGCTGTATCTTCTAATCTATTCCATTGATCTTCAGGTCTGTTTTGATTTCAGTACCATGCTGATTTTATCACAGTAGCTTTGTAGTATAGTTTGAAGTCAGGGATTGTGATGCCTCCTGCCTTCCCTTTGTTGCCCAGAATTGCCTTTGCTTTTCTAGGTCTCTTCTGGTTCCAGATGAATTTCAGGAATGCTTTCTCTAGCTCTGTGGGGTAGGCAAGTGGTATTTTGATTGTGATTGCATTAAATCTGTATAACAATTTTGGGAGAATGACCATTTTCACAATGTTTTGAATAAAATTTTTAAGAAATTTTCCTTTTTTGTTTTTATTTTGAATTAGTACATGTTTGCATTATATAATGATTCCATTGTTTGTGGGAAGTTAGTACACATACACATGCATGACACATCTTAATTCTTTTCTTCATCCTTTTCCCTCCCCTCTTTTCTCTTCCCTCCCTCTATTTGTTGTCTTCCTATTTGAACAAAATCTACTTCCCTACTTTCTACTATCATTTATTTTGCTCAATTTTAAAGTTTACCAATATATATATTACCTGGTATATTTTTTGTAAACTGAATTTTTATTTTGTTGCCTTCTGATCCATTAAAGAAATTATTGGAGACTAGATTTTTAGGCCACTATAGCTCTTACTATAATCTTAAAAGTTAAAGGATGCCTACAAGATTTATTTACATAAGCAAAAATATTTTTAAAGTCAAAAACTTCAGCTAAGCCCTAGCTTCATTTTCCGACATCATTACTGTCACTCAGAGTTATTTTAAATTTCAACGATTATTATTTTTCTGTAGAAATTCAGTCCTGAAGCCTTCACCAACTAAGTATACTGCTTAATATCAAAGTACAAACTCAAGGAATTTATTTCCTCTAAAAGTATAACACTATATGACATCAAATTTATTCAACATTTGTAATGTGAGTTTTACCTGTCAGTGAATATCAAATGCTCAGATAACTATTTAAGACTATTATTTGAGTTATTCATATTAAAGTAACAAGAAAACACCTTTAAAACAGAATCCAATGTATGTGCTTTATATTCTGTTGAATATAAACACAAAGAGTAAACCAATTTCTCCTTTGTAATAAATATCTTTTCTAATGAAAGAAACTAATCTTTAAATATAAGAACTAACAATCTTAAAATAAGTAAAATGTATGATCTATAAGTTGTTTTGCAAAAGTTGACAGTTCCAAAAATGTTAAGATATATCTATACTTTTTCAAGTCTCTGAAAGCAAACCAGAAAAGAAATGAAAAGTCAAGATAGATGTGTCGAAAGAATTCCTAACTTTTCACTTGTTAAATTATCTGTTATTATTATTCATACTTGTATCCTGAGAAAGTCCTATGAGCAAAATACTAACAGCTTTATTCTGAGAAACTTTATAAGCTGTAGTGATAGTCATTTCATTTCCTAAAATAAATAGCAAGGCATTATAGATGACAAGCCCCTACCATCAAAACAAGATTTCAATTTGATTTCTAACTCAAATTGTTTGAACTGTGCTTAATTCTGGAATCTTTCTTTTATTCATGGGAAAATGATCACAATTTTACTTCACAGATTGCCACTAAAAGAGGTAATACGTGTAAGACTGCGCAACAGCCAATTCATATTAAATGTTTGTATGCTCATTATTGAATCGCTCTACAAATGAAACTAATGTATGACTCAAGAGAAAATATAGGTCCAGAATTCTCAGGCTATTATGAGTTTTAAGAAGATTTTTTAGCTTTATGGGCAGACTAAAATACAACTGGAAAGTACATTGTGCAAAACATTTAGCTGCCAAATTATTTTGTTTTTCAAGATTTTATTCTAAACTGTGTATATCTTCTAATCTCTATTACATAGATAAAGTTTAGTTCCATACAACTGTACATAATTAATAATTTAAGAAATATATGAAGTTACAAGGTTTTGTTGCCATTTTATAAAATAAACAACGTGTAGAGAAGATATTAATTGTGCTAATAAACATCCTTAATGTCCTCATTCTATTGCATAACATTATTATTTCAATTAGTTTATTTTGTTAACAATGTGTCAACTTTTTCTAGCTGGTTACCAATCAAATAGTGGTTAAACTACTTGCTCAAGTTACATAGCTAAGTAAGTGATAGATTTGAATGTGATTTTCTATTGCTACATGACAAATTACTATATGCTTAGTGACTTAAAACAACACATAATTATCTAACTTTGAACGATCCAAGAGTCCTTAGTTGGGTCCTCCTTTCCAGGTCTGAGTTACATTCTTGCCTTGCACTATTGGTTATAAACAGGTTACATAAGATGTCAAAATTCAAAGAGAAAATACTATTATGTTCACATTTTCTTCCTCTAAATAATCCTGGATCTACCGTTCGAACCCAGAAGACAGATCTTAGGTTGCTGCACTCCACTATCTTCCCAATGTGGCCATGTCCATAAATTCCCACCTTCACCACTACTGGTCTCTTGTTTGGGTGAATAGCTGCACCTGGTCTTTTAGGATCCTTGGAACCAAGCCTTGGACCAGAATTCCAGTAACAACTGATACTGCTATTAACATTCAGATGTAAGTTTTTGGTTAAACATGTTTATACTTTCGAATATGAAGCTAGGAGTAGAATTTCTGGGCCTTATGGTAACTCAGTGTTTTCTTTTTAGAAAAAATGCCAAATTGTTTTCTACAGCAGTTGCACTATTTTACATTATTTTTTTATTTTTTAAAAGAAAAAAGAATAAAGGACATGATACAGAGTGACAAAACAAGATGATAGGAGGTTAACAATTGTTAATATGTCGTATATACTTATCTTCAAAGTACTTGCTCAGATTACAAGACAGGGACATGAAAAATGGATCAAATTTAAAGAGTAAGAAACCACTATTTTTAAAACATTTTTAAAAATTTTTTTATTTTAAAGAGAATAAAACAAAACAGAACAAAGCAGATCAGAACAAAACAATGCAAGCAACACAGGATTTCAAAACTAGACGACAGGAAATCATAATGTCTCTTGTTTTCTTCAAAATAGTTGTCTATATCTTTACACACAATGAATTCAAGCAATACAAAATAGTATAAAACTGATAAAAACAAAAGAATGAAAGAATTACAGACCTCCAAAACCAGACAATAGGAAAATTAACAATGGCTACCATACTGTGTCCTGTTCTCTTCAAACTAGCTGTCCATACCTTCATATATCTTGAAATCAAATAGTACAAAACAGACTAAAACCAATCAAAACAAAGAATAACAGCATTATTTGACTTCAAAACAAGATGATGGAAATCAGCAATGGCTACCATAATGTCTCGTTTTCTTCAAAGTAGCTGTTCATACCATCACACATAATAAAATCAGTTCTTGTAAACTCTTTAGGAGAAGTTCTATGCATGTATAAGCCTATACATGTACATCTATCCTTTCTGTATTAGAGGGAAAAACACAACAAAACAAAATGAAATACAAGAAAAACAAGAAACAAAAGAGACAAATAAATAACAATAACAAAATGTCCAAAACAATAACAATATAGGCTTTCAAAACAAGGTAATACCTTGTTTTGAAGCCCTGTATTGTTTTGTTTTGAGTGATTTTATTCTATTTTGATTTGTTTGATTGTCTTGTGACTGATGATATAGGCAACTGCTTAGAAGATAACAAGAGGCATTATGGTAAGCAGTGTTGTTTTACTATTATTTTGAAGTCCTGCATTGCTTCCATTTTTTTGTTTTTATTGGTTTTATTCTGTATTATTTTGTTTGACTATATTATGCCTGATGGCTTGGGCAGTTATTTTGAAGGTAACAAGAGGTATTACAAGGGGAAAGGAGGAAAGAAAGAAGGGAAAAGGAAAAAGACATAAATTTGTATATACATAAGATAGTTAAAATGACTATACTACTAAATGCATTAGCTATTGAAAAAGAACAGTTAGTACTCATACGATTAGATCAATTTTACATGTCAATATCTGTTAATCTGAACAACCCCTTTGCAGGTAACAATATGCAATATTACAACCATTGTCAAATTCCTATCATCTTATTGTGTAAACCTGTAATGTTATTGTATTGGATTTGCTGTTGTTGTATGTTTGTCTCTTTTGATTTTTGTTTTTCTTTTCTGTGCCTTTTTTCTCATAAGTTAAAAAAAAAGGTGGTAGAAACATACCTAAGGTTGTTATTTTGCATAGTTATTGTCAAAAGAGTTACTTAGATTACCAGATATAAACATGTAAAATTGATCTAATCTTATGAATATTAACTTTTTTGTTCCAAGGACTAATAGAATTAGCAAAACAATCATCTGAGCTTTCTTAACTGCATATGTACAAATTTATATCTTTTTTCTTTTCTCTTCCTTCTCATCTCCTTTTCCCTGAGTTGTATTTTCCCCTTTGAGCAGTTTCTTACCCTTTCACAACATTTATTGAAGATTTTGTATCTTACATACTCTTTCAGATTCTTATACTAGGGAGACAATATGATATTTACACATGTGAGTTTGATTTATCTCACTTATGAGTATGGTCTCAAGTAGCATCTATTTGCTTTAAAAAGTCTCAATACAATCTTTTATAGCTGAGTAGTATTCCATTGTATAAAAATAGCACATCTTTTTTATCCTTTCCTCAGTTGATGGGCATTTGGGTTATTTCCAAAATTTAGCTATTACAAAGTGTGCTACTATAAACATGGGTGCACATATATTACTGTGGTATGATGTTTTCAGTTCTTCTGGGAATATGCACAGAAGTGGAATAGCTGGATCAGATAGGACTTCCAATTCCAGCTCTTTGGGGAACCTCCAGACTGACTTCGATAGTGGTTGCACCAGTCTACATTCCCACCAACAGTACAGAAGAGTTCCTTTTACTCCACAGCCTCTCCAGCATTTCTTGTTGGTGGTTTTCTTGATCCTGGTCATTCTTTCTGGAGTGAAATGGAATCTCAGTATTGTTTTAATTTGCATTCCTCTACTGACCATTGATGCTGAACATTTTTTCATGCATTTACTTGCCATTCATATTTTTCATCTGAGAAGTGTGTATTCATCTCAGATGACCATTTTTGGATTGGGTCTTTGAATTTCGGGGGTCTGATTTTTTTTTAATTCTTCATATGTTCTAGATAGAAGTCCTTTGTCTAAGGGACAGTTGATTAACATTTTTTTCCCAATTCATGGGGATTTTTTTCACTCTGTTGGAGATTTTCTTTGACATGCAAAAACTTTTTAGTAAGATGAGATACCAGTTATTGATTCTGGGAAGTATTTTCCGTGCAGTTTGATTTTTACCCATGAACTCTTTGCCTACCACTATGTCTTCAAGATTTCTACCTACTTGGTCTTCCAGCAGATTTAGTGTTTCTGTCTTAATATTTAGATCTTTGATCCATTTTGACTTTAGTTTAGTGCATGGTAATAGGCATGGGTCTGGTTTTAATTTTTGGCATATGGAAAACCAGTTTTTCCAACACCACTTATTAAAGAGGCTATCTTTTTCCAGTGAACATGTTTGGCCCCTTTGTCAAATATAAGGGGGCTGAGTGTGTTCATGGGTGTGACTGTATCTTCTAATCTATTCCACTGAACTTCAAGTCTGTTTTTATTCCAGTACCATGATGATTTTTTCGCAGTAGCTTTGCAGCATACCTTCAAGTCGGAGATTGTGATGCCACCTGCCTTGCTTTATTGCCCAGAACTACCTTTGCTATTCTAGGTCTTTTCTGGTTCCAGATTAATTTTAGAGATGATTTCTCTAGATCTGTAAGGTATATTAATGATATTTTCATTGGAATTGCATTAAATCTATATAAAAATTTTGGAAGAATGGTCATTTTCACAATGTTTGTTCTCCCTATCCATGAACAAGGAATGTCTTTCAATTTTATGAGATCCTCCTCTTCAAATTCTTTTTTCAGAGTATTGTAATGTTCACTGAGTAGATCTTTTACTCCCTTTGTTAGATTGATTCCTAAGTATTTCATTTGTTTGGGTGCTATTGTGAAGGGTGTGGCATCTCTTATTTCTCTCTCAGTGATTTTGTTGTTTGTGTACAGGGATGCTATTGGTTTTTGACTGTTGACTTTGTATCCAGCTACATTACTGACTTTGGTTATTACATCTAGAAATCTTCAAATGGAGTTTTGGGGGTATTCTATGTAGAGGATCATATCATCTTCAAATAATGATAATCTAACTTCTCCTTTTCTATCCTTATTCCTTTTATTTCTCTCTCTTGTCTAATTGCTTTGGCTAATATTTCCAGAACTGTATTGAATAGGTGTGGTGATAATGAACATCCTTGTCTTGTTCCTGATTTTAGAGTGAAACCTTTCAGTTTTTGACCATTTAATGTGATGCTGGCTGTTGGTTTGTCATAGATGGTTTTTATCAGATCGAGGACCATCTATTCCAATTTTCTGTGGTGTTTTTATCATGAATGAGTGTTAGGCTTTATCAAAAGCTTTTTTCTGCATCTATTGAAATGATCATGTGATTCTTATCTTTGGCTCCATTGATATGGTGTATTATGTTTATTGATCTGCATATGTTGAACCATCCCTGCATTCCTGGGATGAATCCCACTTGGTTGTTGTGTATAATCTTCCTGAAGACTTGGTGCATTCTGTTTGTCAATATTTTATTGAGGATTTTTGCATCTATGTTCACTAGGGAGATTGGCCTGTAGTTCTCTTTTTTGACTGGGTCTTTCTCTGGGTTTTGTATTAGGGTAATACTTGCTTCCAGGAATGAGTTAGGGAAAATTGCTTCCCTTTCAGTTTCATTGAAGAGTTTGAGTAGTGTTGGAATTAAGTCTTCCTTGAATTTCTTGTGGAATTCAGAAGTGAATTCATCAGGATCTGGGCTTTTCTCTGTTGGTAAAGTTGTAACTACATTTTCAATTTCATTAATTGTAATTGGGTTATTAAACAGTTTTACATCTTCTTGATCCATCTTTGGTAATTTATATGTTTCTAGGAATTTGTCCACTTCTGGGTTATCAAACCTATGAGAGTAAAGATTTCACAGTAGGTATTGATGATCTTCTATATTTCAACAGAGTCGGTAGTGATTTCACCCTTTTCATTCCTTATTGCATGAATTTGAGTTTTTTCTTTCCTTTTTTAAATAAGATCGGCTAGTGGCTTATCAATTTTATTTATTCTTTCAAGGAACCAACTCTTTGTTTCATTATCTGTTTGTACTGTTTGCTTAGACTCTACCATGTTAATTTCTGTTCTGATCTTTATAATTTTCTCCCTTCTTTTGGTTTTGGGCTTGACTTGCTCTTCTTTTTCTAGATGTTTGTGGTGTTGCATCAAGTTGTTTATTTGTGTTTGTTCTGTTTTCCTGATGTGGGAATTCACCACAATAAATTTCCCTCTGAGGACTGCTTTCATTGCATCCCACAGGTAAGTTGTATTTGTATTTTTTTCCTTGTAGATGTTGTTTAATTTCTTTAATTTCCTCTGTGACCCATTGATTATTCAAGTGTATTATTTAATTTACACAGGTTTATCATATTTTTGCAGTTTCTTTTGTCATCAATTTCTAGTTTCATGGCAGTATGATCAGATAATATGCATGGGATAATTTCAATCCTTTAGCATTTATTTAAGCATATTCTATGGTCTAGTATATGGTCTATTTTTGAGAATGTCCCATGTGAAGCTCAGAAGAATGTGTATTCTAATGTTGTTGGGTGGAACACTCTGTACACATCTACTAAGTTCATTTGTTCACAAGTTTGATTCAGTTCTGCTATTTCTTTGCTGATTTTCTGTCTAGTTGATCTTTCTTTTTGTGTAAATATGGTGTTGAGGTTTCCTGTTATAATTGTGCTATTGCTTATTTGATTTTTCATTTCTATTAATATTTTTTATATAGCTGGGTGCTCCCATATTTGGTACATATATATTTAAGATTGTAATCTCTTCCTCTTGAAGTTTCCCCCTAACTAGTAAGCAGTGACCTTCTTTATCTCTTTTGATCTTTCTTGGCTTAAAGTTCACTTTGTCTGTAAACAGAACAGCTCCCCTTGCTTTTTAGGGGGTTTCTGTTGCATTAAGTACTTTTTTTTTTCATCCTTTGACTTTCAGTCTATGAATTTCCTTTTGGGTTAGATGGGTTTCTAGTATACAGCATGTGGTTGAATGTTATTTCATGATCCATTCTACCAGTCTGTTTCTTTTAATTGGTTAACTGAGGCCATTTACATTAATGGTCATAAGTGATATATTGGCTTATTTTTGCCATGTTATCTTTCTCTTGTTGGTTCTTTACCTTTCCCCTCTGTTTAATTGTTTGCCTTTCCTAATGTTTTTTTTTTTCTGTTTGTGTTCTTGAAGTCATAGTTATTTTTATGTCTATCTAGAATATCTTTCAGTATTATTTGCAGGGTTGGTTTGGCGGTCATGAAATTCTTCAGCTGTTCTTTGTCATGAACGTATCTTATTTTTTCATTGATTTTGAAGGACAGTTTTGCAGGGTACATCAATCTGGGTTGGAAGTCGTTTTCTTGTAGGATTTGAAATACTTCATTCCATGCTCTTCTTGATTTCATTGTTTGTGTTGAGAAGTCTGCTGTAATTCTGATGGGCTTTCTTTTATAGATGATCTGCCTCTTTTCTTCAACAACTTTTAATATTTTGTTCTTATGTTGAATTTTGAGGATGTTGGATATTATATATCTGGGTATAGATTTATTTTTGTTATGGCTAATTGGAGTTCTATATGCTTCACTTATCTATATGTCAGTTTCCTTTCCCACGTTTGGGAAATTTTCGGCTATTACTTCTGTAAATAGTCTTTTGGTATCATTTGTGTTGTCACCTTTTTCATTTATACCTATCAATATTATATTGCATCTTGCAACTGCTGAATTATTTCCTGACTCTGTGTTTTTTAAAAGACCTTTCCTTTCCTCTTCAATAAATGCAATCTTGTCTTTGAGTTCTGAAAGTCTATCTTCACATTCATTGAGGCAGTTTTGCCAGCTTTCAATGGAATTTTTGATTTCCTGGATATCTTTTTTAATCTGTTTCATGTATTCTGTTTCTTTCTTATATTGTTCATTCATGGTTTCTATCTTTTGGTTATTTTGATTTTTGGGGTTTTTTCTTTTTTATTTTTTTGGGAGGGTACTGGGGATCAAACTAACAACTTTGCACCTACCAGGTAGATGCTTATGCCATTGAGTTATATACCCAACAGAAAGGTTGAGATGTTGCATTGGTCTTTATTTATTGTCAGGTTATTTCTTGTGTTTTGGTTTGGTTTGGTTATTGTTGTTTGTTTTGTTTTGTTTTGTTTTTTGGTACTGGGGATCAAACTCACCCTTATGCCACTGAGCTAAATCCCCGGCCCTAGGTTTCCATCTTTTTGCAGTGCTCCTCATTTTTTTAAACTATGTCTTCTTTAGATGTTTTCAGCATTTCTTTTAGCATGTTTATCATTTCTTCTTTTACCTGGGAGATTATTTCTGATCTGAGTTCCTTTATGGCTTCATGGAGTTGTTTCTTTGCTACAGTTGGCATCATTTCTGAAGTTTCAGACACATGGCTTACACTTTCTTCTCTGTCCATGTCTCATAGGCTTATTTGGGATGGGTTGGAGGTTTGAGATTGCATTTTGCTCTTTTGTTTTGTCATTTTCCTGTGTTCCCCTGGAGAAGCTGAATGAAAGGTCTCAGTTGCTTTCTGGGTTGAGGATATCTGTCCATATTGCAGAGAGTTTCCCCAGTTGAGTAAGGCCCATTAGTCAGGCCTAACCAAGTCCCCAGTGGCACTTGAAGGCTCCTCAAATGTGGGCAGTATGCTGGGTGGGCCTTCAGAACACCCCACGGGGCACTCCAAAGCTCCCCAGCTTCTTGAGGTTGCTGGTTGGGAGAAACTGTTATTTTACATCTTACCAGTCATGATTTTTTTCCATATACTTGGTAAAACCTGTTTTTTGTGTTTTTTTGTTTTTTCTTTAAATTGTTATTATAGCAAAGTATTTTTGCATTATGGTTCTGACTTTGAATTCTCCAAACACTAACGGTTTGCAATTACTTCTTTAGAGAAATATCTACTCAATACCTTTACTCATATTTTAGTTCTGTTGTTTGTCTTTTTGTCATTGCATTTACAAGAATTATTAGTTTTGGGTATAAGACCATGGGCTGTGTTATTCCTTCAGCTTTTATAACTTTTGCACTCATGCAGGGATGGGGTACAGAACATGATTTCATTGGATTTGCAATATTTCAGTTATAGTTTATTCATCAGTTATAGTCTGATAACATGGTATATTTGATCATTGTACCTAGGCTTGAGAATAAATGCTAATGGCCATTTTAATTCATTTCAAAAGATCAGTCAGGAGCCATTATACCAAAGACAACTTTCCATATATTCCTCAATTATCTCAAGTCATTAAATAGTGTATAAAATGAAAATAACTATTCTAACATCCTGATGGTTCAGTAAGTAAGCAATTTGGAATAAAATTATACTTATCATATGTGTTATATATATGTATATACATCTATAAATATAGATATATAAAATAGCTTACTTTGTGTCATAGAGAAGGCAGAGAAAAACACACAGTCTTTACAATCTAGAAGTAGATAAAGACTCGGGTCCTTAAACAGATTTAAAAATTACTGGCAGTAGCATGTCATAAAGGAGATATAAATGTTACTACTAGAGTAGATGAAAGATTATATCTATGATATTTAGGTTGGGGAATTGTGGAAGAGATAACAGGAAGAGAATACTATAGAACAAAATGTATTAGAGAAAAGAAATTACAGGAAGAGGATAAAATATAGCACAGAAGCCATAAAGTCACAGTGCATTTGGGAAATACAAATGCCCTAAACCAGGCTGAATGCAACATTGGTTATAGTGTGAGAAATTACAGTCAATCCAATGACAACATTGACTGTTTTTCTCCTCTAAAATGATCCACCCTCCCTCTCTTCTTTTTAATGTGACATGTCCAAAATGTACAAATCAAATGCTTCTTTCTTCCTAAAAACTTTCTTGGCCTTTCCAAGTTAAATGGAAAGTTATTCCTCTGAACTCAAATAATATTTTATTTGCCTCTCACTCTTGGCACTTGTCAATCAAATAGCATTAATGTCAAGAATGGGTTATGCTGAAGTGTTCTTATGGACAGGAAAACTCAGAATGCCTTGCATATAGGAGAGACTAAAACTTAGCAAATTTATAAATCAAACTCATAGAAATGAATTAGAAATAAATATCCCTTAAGGCCATAGATTCCCAACTAAGAAATATGAATATCACCTAGCAAATTAATGAGGTGTCTTAGAGATATGTGTTTTAAAGAGTAAAGGAAGAGAATAAAATAAATCATATTATAATTAAATAATAGTCACATTAAATTAATCATATTAAAACTCTATTATTCTTCACTTAGTTTAAAAAATAAATATTTGATAAGCTAATTCATTGTCTAATGGTTAAGAACATTGAATTAACAATAATAAACTGAATTGAATTTCTCAGGCTTAAAAGTTAAAGCATAGTAGATACCATTAAAACCATTAAAATGAAAGAAATGTCAAACCAGTTTTAACACAAAAATCTAATAATGCAAATAAAAGGCATTTTTGACAATGCACTCTGGATGTAATTATCAAAATTTCAAGAAAATTATTGCTTCAAATGAAACATTAAAAAAAGCTGTGATAGATTTTGTTGAATGAGTCAAGTTTTTGTGAAGAAAAAATTATGAGGTAGAAATATGATGAAAGAAAACTAAATATTATAGTTCATTGAAGTACAATATCCAGTTTAATTACTTCACTCCAAATATATCCAAGTTTTTTCAGACCAAATGTTTTAAAAGGAAAGCTCATTTTCCTGTTCAACCAGTAAATTAATGAATATTCTGGGCACCATTTTTTGTTAGTGCAAGTACTTTAATATGTGTATACCTTATTTATCAAGATTCTCAAATCTCAAATATAAAACACAGACAACTTCATCTTAGAATCATGAATTCTATATATTTTCCTGTTTAAAGACAACTCCCTCTCCATCATTACAATGGCAGAAATTGCTTCACTCAGGAGAAAGGTAAAAAGATTTTCTAAGTTTGATGTTTTCTCCTACTTTATTTTCACTCCACACGCATATTTTAAACTCTTGTGCTTCATCTGTGTTCTAGAAATTATCCCATATAATGAATGAACTCATATGGTACTGAATAGAGTCTATTTTCTATACTACAGAGAGCAAAGTGAAACTTCTATAGTGTCATAAACTTTAATACACTCATCACGGCAACTTCCTCACAGTGTGTCTTAGTTACTGTTTTTATTGCTGGGACAGAACACCCAGCACACAAAGTAAAAGGAGGAAAGATTTATTTGCTCGCAGTTTATAGAGGTTTCATTCCACAATTGGCTGGCTCCCAGGTAGGATGGCAAATGGCAGAGAGGCAACCACTTGTGGCAGTAGAAAAAAGCAAAAGCAACAAGAGCAAAAGGGAAGGAGCAAGCTTATATTCCTCCCTTATATTATATTCTAGCTACCCACCCTAGGACAGGTGTAGCACTTTCACCCCCAATCCCAGCACCAGACAATGAACCAGCCACGAACCCTAGATTCAGCCACCTCCAAAAAGCCGACCCCTATGACCCCATGAGGTTTTGGGAGAACAACCTGATACAAACCATAACGTTCTGCCCCTGACCCCTCGAAGACTCATAAACATCCCTTCATGCCAAAGGCACTTAGTCCATATCTAAGAGTTGTCAGAGTTGTCAAAGTCCTAACATTTCAACATTGCTGAAAAGTCTAAGTCCCAAGTCCCCTCTGAGATGTAAGACAAACTCTTAGCTGTGAGCCTTTGTATAAATGAAAAAAAAATTACGCACTTCCAACGTTCAATGGCACAAGATAGATATTTTCATTTCAAAAGTTACAAACAGGAGGATACAAAGGAATGGTACCAAAGCAAGTCCAAAGTCAGGCAGGGAAACATTATGTCCTGTAGTTCTATCGCAGCATCCAAGGCAGTCTCTGGCCAGTTGTGAGCTCCAAAGGTTTCTCTGACTCTATGGTGCTTCCACTGCTTTTAGCTCCTGCAGCTTCTCTCTTAGGCCCATTTTGCTCTCTTTGTGCAGCTTTCCTTAGATGATTCATATTCCTGACTTTTCCAAACTTTTGGGGTCTCTGCTGCACCTTTGGCTCATCCTCACAACTTCAAATACCGCCCTCTCAGTGGTACACTGCTTGGCCTCCCAGGTCTTCTGAAATTGGGTTGGAAGCCTTTTAACCTGACAGCTCTTGCATTCTGCTTGCATCTAAAATCTGCAACATGTGAATGATTCCAAGTTCTGTTGCCTTCTGGAGCAGTAACCTGGCTTCCTTCTCTCTTGGTTGTACAGGTCATTTACTGAGAGCTCTGAATCCAATTCTAAGAAAAAAGTTTTCTATACTGCCACCATTCTGGAACATGGTATGGCTGCTGCCTTCCTGGAAATGGTACATCAGTCACCATTCTGGAATGTGGTACCCTATGACTTTCGTCTCAAAGCAAAGTCTTTTGCTTTTCAATTTTGAGGCTGCAAAGAGTGGAGAAATGCTGCTTCATGTGATGTCCTCAGGCCATCTCTTCTATTCTCATTTTTCTTCTCAGCAATCAAGATCTACCCAGCTCTTTTTTTTTTAAGAAGATAAAGCCAAGGAAAACAAAACAGAATAAAACCAATCAAAACAAACTGGTGCAACTGACACAGGACTTCTAAACAATACAAAATCAACAATAGTTACCATAATGCCTCTTGTTTTCTTCAAAATAGTTGCAGATATCTTCAGACATAGTAAAAATCAAACAGAACAGAAGAGAATAGAACCAGTAAGAAAACAATGAATGCAATAACGAACTTCAAAACAAGACAATAGTAAATACAAAATGGCAACCATAATATATCTTGCTATCTTTGAAATAGCTGTTCATGCCATCTGACATAACAAAATTAAAAACAACAGAACAGAACAGAATTCAACCCAACAAAGCAATTAAAATGATACAGGACTTCAAAACAAGATAATAGGGAATTAACAATGGCTACCATCTTCAGAAGGAGATCCCCATAGATGCGACACTGCATACTGCTATCCTCTGAATAGATGATCAGAACACTGGCCCTAGACCTGCAAGGTCAGTGAAACAGCAAAACACCACAAGCATCAAATTGCATTTGACCTCAATAGCTATCATCACAGCCTGTGTTTCTCCAGATCAGCTGGTCGCTTAGGGGGTGGGGGGGTGAATTGACTCTTTTTGTTTGCCAGCCCAAATGCTGGAAGTGTCTGGGGTTTGGCTGTCCCCCTGCCAGTGGTGACCCACATATGGCACTGGTTTACTGGGAAGGCTTGCTTCTTGGTGAATCCTTGTTCTCTCCCTCCACAGTCTGTGAATGGTCCTGACTCATAGGGAAAGACATGCATCTGACTGTCCCCCCACAGGCAGTGGCCACACATGGTACTTGTTCATAGGGAGGGCTTGCTTCTTGGTAAATCCTTGTTCTCTCCCCCCAGAGTCCATGAATGGCCTCCCCACCTCTGCCGTCACAGTCCACAGATTTATTTGGGCTTGCTTTCTGGCCAAACACATCATGTTTTAAATCATTGCAATGGGTTCTTTGCTCTTGATTCTCAACATAAATCTGGCTAAAATCCCCCCAACAATAGGCATGTCACTGCCTCAACACTATACTGACTTGGAATTTCTCCTGCAAGTTTATTTAGTCATACTCTCTAAACCTCCATCTCAAGCAGTCTCTAGACATGAGCAAAACGCAGACAAACTTTTTGCCAAGCCATAGCACTCATGATTTGGAGTGTAACACCCAGTACTGTCCTTCTTCCCAGCAGAAACCTCCTGAGCCTGGTCTTTACCAGCAGGGTTTTCATCAGATTTCTGGTCTTCTGAGCCCTGACCAGAATCTCCTATGCAGAACAACCTAAGGCATTCTGGCATCTCTGAACCTTTCCAATCCCTTCCCACAAGTTATTCCTAAAGGTTTTAGAACCACATGGTCAGGTATAGTCAAAGCAACAGCCCCACTCCAAGTATCAAAATCTGTCTTAGTTACTTTTCTCATGGCTGGTACAAAATACTGAACACCCAAAGCAAAAGGAGGAAAGGTTTCTTTAGCTTATAGTTTGTAGAAGTTTCATTCCATTATTGGATGGCTTCAAATCATGGTGGCACATGGCAGAGGGACAAACATTCATGGTGACAGAAAATGGCAAAAGCAACAAGAGCAAAATAGAAAGAGCAAGTCTTGAAATCCCTGAATGCTATGGAGAAATTTAATATATTACATAAAATATTAACACAAAAGGTTCAAAAATCTTAAAATTACAAAATTAAAGTCTTCAGTTTGGCTCATAAGGATCCATATATCATCTTGTTATCAAAATTTGTGAAAATCTGTCTAAAAATTACCATTTTTATTATCTATATTGTAGTAAGACCACTTTGTGATTACTGAAAAGGGGGCCAAACAGAATATTATCACATACTCTTTAGTAATATTTTTCAAACTCCTTTGACCATTTCCTATATTAGAACACATACTTTACATTGTGTGCAGTGTATATGTATATTTATACACATAGACACAACCACACACACACTCTTAAGCTCCCATGAGAGAGGACTTAGTCTTACTAGAGATGATGCATTATCAAATACTCTTGTCTACTTTATCCTGTTCCATTTTTTTAGGTTTTCATTGCCACCTATTAAATTGATTTCATGGTTGTGATGTGAAGTTTAAAAAATGATGCTTTAGTTCCATTATCAGAGCTTGTTCCTGTCAAGTTTCTTGTCTAAAATAATAGAAAACTATTGTACTAATCTCCTAAGGTTTTTATAACAAAATACCACCTCCCAAGTAGCTGCTTGAACAACAGGAATTTATGTTCTCACAGTTTTACAGGCTGAAAGTTTGAAATCAACAAGTTGTGAAGATTGATTTCTGATGAGATCTCCCTTCCTGTCTTATAGACATTTCCTCCTGCTGTGTCCTCATACAGTCTTTTTCTGTTTACATAGTGGGAGGGTAGAGGAAGGGAGAGACAGACAGACAGACAGAAAGATAGATAGAGAATTAATCTCATCTCATCCTCTTGTTATAATGATACCAGTCCTCAGAGATTAAGGCAGCTTGTGACTTCATCTAATTTATACTACCTTCTCATGGGTTTTATATCCAAATATTGTCTCACTTGGAGAATAGGGCTTTGTATTGGGTGATATACTATGTACTCCCAAGTCCTCATATACTTTTGATGGGGCTGAGTCTGGCATGGTGATTGGCAATGTGAGTGCTGCACCCGCCCAGGGTTGGAGCTGACATACAGTGTAAATGAGGCGGGTCTTCCTCTTGCTCCCTTCCTCTCTCTCTCTCGCCAGTGCGCCTTGTGGTTGCGGTTGTGACCACCATGAACTGCAGCCCTGCCACGCCATTCTGCCTTGGAGCCAACTAAGTGTGGACTGAAACTCCCAAGAAACTGTAAGAAATAAACCTTTCCTTCCCTAATTTTGGGTGTCAGGTATTTTGTCTCGGCAATGAGTAAAAAGTAACTAAGACAGGCTTGAACATATAAATTTTGGGAGAGACACAATGCTCAATATGTACCATGCCTAATTTATGCAGAATATGAATTTGTAAGTATGGATGATCCTAAATTTACTATGAAATTATGTTCAGATAAACCCATTGTAAATTGAAAATATTGTAAGTTGAAAATTTGGATTATACACCTAATCCACCAAACATCACAGCCTAGCAATACAGTTTACTGTAGAGTATTCATTGTTTTCCCCTGTACTTAAGTGGTTGACTGGAAACAGTGGCTCACTGACACTGCCCAGAATCATAATTAAGTATCCAACCATATATCAATAGCCTCAGAAAATGAGGTAAGATCCAAAATTTGAAGCACAGTTTCTAGTAAGTAAGTATAGTTTTGACACCACTGTAATGTTCAAAATTCATAAGTTGAGTCATCATGAGTCAGGAACTATCACTGAGACACTCAACATCTTACCAAATCAATAATAAAGTAAGGGAAATTAAGGCAGTCTCCTGGGCAAAAAGCATTAAGAGCTAAAGTCATAACATAGTACCTCTGTAGGGTTATACCACTACATCTAGCCATTCCCTGATGATACCACTAGCAGTAAACATTGTTTCATATCCTTAATTCTTGTTGCGGGCTCATAGCTACATGTTGCAGCTTCAAGTAATTTCTCTTGTTCTTGTTATGGCATCCTCCTCAGATGCAAAGGTCTAAGGAGAAGCATGAAATTGACCAACGAGTGATCATGTGTAGAACAAAGAAATTTAAAAGCTGATCTTCCAAAAAAAAAAAAAAAACAAATAGCAAATATCCAGCATGAGATGTTTTTTTTTGTTAGTACGTGTTTGCAGTGCATAATGATCACAATCATCATGGAGGATTTTGTACATGTACATAAGACATCTTAATTCTTTTTTTGTCCCCTTCACCTCCCCACCTTCCAACCCTTCTTTCCCTCCTAATTTGCAAAAGCTCTATTTCCATTTTTTTTCTTCATTTCTTCAGTTTATTTAATGTGACTTATAAGTTACAGGATTAAGTTCAATTGAGAAAATAATAATTTAGTCGCCATCTCCTCTTTTACCAATAGCAGTACAATATGGATTTCTGGGGGAAGGAGGAGAAATGGAAACTTCACAGATCATCAGCTGTATACAAATGGGACATTCGTTGCTACTCATCTAATCTTTAATCTTCACCGATAAGCAACAGAGCACAAATTCGTGACTGTCAAAGCAATAGGAGGAATGTACACAAGTCCAGTGGATCCAGGGGTCCTATGGCAGATTGTCTGCCCTTCTACCTCCTTGAACTTTCCCTGCCCTGTCTTATCCCTCAGGGCTGACTTATGTGTAACATATAGTCATTTGGCTTCTACTTGGGATCGTTGAAGGGGAATCTTGAAAAGGGACCAGAAGGACAGAGAAGAGAAAGACTCATGTACTGATTCCCCATCTTCCTCCCTCCAAAGCTGGCTTGAGGTAACTGCTTCCCTCTACTGAAGGTCACTGATTTTCTCAAGGAAATTATTGATTTTTCAGTAATCTCTTTCTCTGTATTCCAATAATTTCTCCCTCCTCTTCTACCTTCAGGTCCCCAGATGGTTACAGCTCCTATTCTTTTTCTATCTATATTTATGTCTTAACAAATAGCGTCTTTTATAAATAATACCTTTTGAAACGTTCCATTTCAAGTATGCTTCTTGTTTCCTCTTCAGTTTCTGACTAAAAATGTCATGTCTTGACTTTGCCAAAATTACATAGCTAAGGTTAAAAATTATCCTAAATAATTCTTTATCTATAAAATACACAAAATAAGAATAATCATGTTACTAAACAATATGCTTATACAGATTATAGTATAAAATGCTAACCAATAGTATATGTATTCTTATTATAAATAGCATTAGCATGGCAATACACATAAATTTCTACTATAAGCATCAAATGTGATAAAATAGTATAGATATTACTTATATGAAGAATAAAGCTAATTTAATAAAATTTTCATCTTGGTTCATTAAAAAGATGATTAATAAACTACTATTCTCTTAATAATTTTAATTTTGAGTAAAAATGATGATATCTTCACCATGGTCCACTGTTACCATCACACCATCTCAATAGAACAGCCTAATTTGATAAAGTACAATTAACTGACATAATCGATTCTTCATAGAAAACATACAGTCTCCTAGTGCACTGAAAATATCTTTGAAATACTCAACAATGCTTAGGGTTTTTGTTTTTGAGTTGTTTTATTTTTTTATACTGACAAAACAAAATATAACACAAGTATTGGTACTTGAAAATGGAATTTCAGTTTTGCTATCAGTTTCCTCAAAGATGCCTCAAGAGAGATGGTGACACCTGGTAACCATAGGAATGCCCTGTGGAAGATTCCTCAGAGCTCCTAAAAGGGACTATTTTAAGCTTGCTAGTCTAGCTGAAGCATCAACTTAAAACAACACATATGGAGAACTCCTGGAGATGTCAAAAAGTATATAAGTGGCCTTCTACTGTTCATAAAAAGAAGCAAGACCAGTCCCAGAACACTGTGTTATCGCTTTAAGTGTTACCTGCCATGCTGTTGCAAGTCTTAGAGAAATCTATGCAACCTTAAAAAAAAGTGAAGTATGTTGTTACAACCATCTTAAACATGTCAGTGTACCTCTTAGTTCCTACCAGTCTCTCTCTCTCTCTCTCTCTCTCTCTCTCTCTCTCTCTCTCTCTCCCTGCCTCCGTCCCTCCCTCCCTTTCTCTTTTCTTTTATGTTTAGCATATGCTACTTGCAGGTGTATCATTTAGGCTACCACTAGTATTTAACAAATCAGCATTCCAAATTTTCAGTAGTTAAAATTTGATAGAGGTTTAATTTCTACTTATTCTGGACAGTTGGAAGTTGAAGGGTGGATCTTTTGGGAACGAACCTTCTCCACTATCATCCTAGCCTGTCTAAGTCACTGTGGCCACCTCCATCTGCTCCCTATACATGGAACCAGCACAAATGACCTCTTATGGAAAACAACTGACAAGTACATAAATCCTACAAATATTCTGTCCGGTTCGGCCGTATGACCCTAATGACGAGTGTGTCTTAGCTGCATTGTCAGAGACAAGACCAGACACTGCCACAGCAGATTCATTGTGGTTATTTATCCTCTTCTATTTAATTTATCATGATTTTTGCAAATTTTCTTTAGGAATTCAATAGATTCACAATATTTTAATCATATGAATGCACAATGATAGAGGGATTTATTTACTGAGAAATTTACCCAATTCAGAGATGTCATGAATGAACATTATATATTAATTTTGATGTATCAGAAGCTAATTTTCCAAGAAAAAAGTATAAAAGGAAAAGCAAAGTTGAAGAATATTTTTAAATTGATGATTCCAGGTAAATTTGCAAATTGTTTTTGAACAATATTTGCCCATTTTACATTTCACTGGGAAGTCCTGTGCTCTGTTCGCTACACTCTTGCCAAAACTGATTAAAATTGCCTCATTAATATTTGCTATTTTGACAAATAAAGCAACTAGCAAAAATACTTCTTAAAATCTATTTCATTGATTATTAGCATGGCTAAATATATTTTCACAAATGTTTTATATCTGTATTTTCTGTCTTGTCTATTTCTTCTCTCAAGCTATCTTTAATAGCTTGAATAAGTATTTTTATTTTTAAAATCTATATATTAAAACTATAAACACCAGTAATTTTCTGCTGTTTTGTATCATAATTTCAAGCCAGTATTTTGGGCTTTCAAATTAACAATTGTCAATTTGCTTAAAACAAACCAAATATATAAACACCAAAGAAATGGAAGACTGTGTAAAGAAAATTATCTAAACCAATTAAAAAGCCAACAATGAAATCTCAGAGCTGAATCACAATCTTGAACATATGGACTTAATAGATACGTACAGAATATTCCACCCCTCTACAACACAGTATACATACTTTTTCAGCAATGCGTTGTACTTTTTTCAAAATAGATCACACACTATTTCACAAAGCCTGCTTAAGTAAATATAAAAGAATTGCAATCACCCCAAGCATACTATTAGACTACCGTGCAGTGAAAATAGAAATCAGTGAAAACAGTTTTGGAAAAGGAAAAAGCACCTTGAAAATTAACAACACACTCCTAAAGAACCAATGGGTCACAGAAGAAATCAAAAAGAAATTTTAAAATTTCTGGAAGTTAATGACAATAACTATACAACCCAACAAAACCTCTGGTACACTGTGAAAGCAATCCTAAGAGGAAAATTCATCATAATCAATACATACATTAGAAAACAGAACTAGGCCACAAAAGTATCCTTATGAGATATCTTCAGATACTTGAAAAACGATAACAAACCAACCCCAAACTGAAATTAAGAAGGGATATTATGAAGATGAGAGTGGAAATCAATGAAATTGAGACTAAGAAATAACAAATCTAAATTGGCTCTTTGAAGAAAAAAATGAAATAAAGAATTCCTTAGCCAAACTCATGAAGAGAAAAAGAGAAAAGACTCACATCAATGCAATTAGAAAGGCAAATGGTGAAGTCAAAACCAACAGTGTCAGCAGCCAGAAGACAGTAACTATTTTGAAAAATTGTATTCCAACAATTTAGCAAATCTGAAGAAATTCACAGATATATAGAAACATAAAAACTAACAAAATGACCCAAGAAGATATAAACACACTTAACAACCAAATAACACAATGAAATTGACTCAGTAATAAAAAAAAATCTACCAATTAAAAAAGGCACAGGACCTGATGGATTCATTGCTGAGTTCTATAAAATGTTTATGGATGTATTATTGCCAAAACTTCTCAAGTTCTTTGAAGAAACTGAAAGGTATAGAATGCTCCCAAATTCATTTATGGAAGCTAGTATCACCCTGATACCAAAACCAGATAAAAACCCAACTAAAGAAGAGAACTATGCACCAATCTCATTAATGAAGATAGATCAAAAAATCCTCAACAAAATATTAGCAGATAGAATGTAGCACATTATTAAAAAACTGCTATATCATGATCAACTAGGTTCTATTCCAGAGATGCAAAGATAGTTCAACATATATAAGTCAAAAAATGTAATGCATCACATAAACAGGAGCAAAGTCAAAAACCACATGATCATATCAATAAACATAGAAAAGGCTTTTGACAAAATCCAACACCCTTTCATGACAAAAACTATGAAGAAAACATGTATAGAAGAACCATCCATTAATACAATTAAGTCTACTTAGGACAAACCAATATCCAGCAACATACTAAATGGAGAAAAAGAAAAAAACATTCCCCCTATAATCAGGAACAAGACAAGTATGTCCACTGTCACCTCTGCTATTCTACATAGCAGTTGAAACATTAGCTACAATAATCAGGCAAGGGTAAGAATTAAAAGGGATAAATATAGGAAAGGAAGAACATAAACTATCATCATTTTGTAGATGACATACTATTCTATATAGAGGACCAAAAACTGCCTAGGATTAATAACTAACTTCAGCAAAATAGTGGATACAAGGTCATCACACAGAAATCACTAGTATTTGTGTATACCAATAAGAAACAAGATAAGAAGGATATTATGCAAACAATACCATTTACAGTAGCTTTGAGAAAAATGAAATATATAGGAATACAAGCAGGGAAGTGAAAGAGAGCTCTACAAAGAAAACTACAGTGCCCTGAAGAAGGAGAGTCAGGAGAACATCAGTAAATGGAAGATGCCCCCTGCTTCTGGATAGGCAGAACCAATATTGTCAAAACGGCCATAGTTCCAATCTGTTATACACATTCATTGCAGTTCAAATCAAAATACCAGAAACATACTTTACAGATCTAGAGAAAACAGTCCTAAAATCCTATGGAATCAAAAGAGACCCAGTATAGTAAAAAAGTAATTCTGGGCAGTAACAGCAAAGTAGGTGGCATGGCAATACCTAACTTCAAGCTGTAACACAAAGCAATAGTGATAAAAGCAGCATGGTACTGGAACCAAAACAAACACATAGATCAACAGGACAGAACCAAGGATACAGAAACTTCACCAGACATATTCAACTATTCTGATCTTTAACAAAGGGCCAAAAGCATGTGTTGGAGGAAAGGTAGTTTATTCAACAAGTGGTGCAAGGAAAACAGAAGAATGTTTGAAGAAGAATGAAAGTGAACATTCTCACCATATACTAAGTTAAAATAAAAATGATCAAAAATCTAAATATTGAAACTGAAACATTAAACCTGCTGGAAGATAAAACAGGTAAAACCATTGGAGATACAAGTATAGGAAAGGATTTTCTAATCATAACCTCATCTGCACAAGAAATAGAAAAAAGAAGCAACAAATGGGACTATATCAGGCTAAAAAGCTTCTGTACTGAAAAAGAATCAATTAGTATGGTAAAAAGACATCCAATAGGATGGGAAAAATCTTTTGCCAGCTACAATTCAAAGTACTGATTTTTAGCTTATACAAAGAGCTCAAAAATAAATAAATATAAATAGATAAATAAATAAATTTCCTAAAATGAAAGCCCCAGTCAAGAAATGGGCAAGAGAAATGAACAGACACTTCACAGAGGAAAAAGTACAAGTAGTTAATAGATACATGAAAAATTGTTCCATATCTCTGGTCATTGAAGAAATACAAATTAAAACAATGGAAGACTCCATTTTGCTCTGGAGAGACTGGCAATCATTAGGAAAACAAATAATAACAAATGCTATCATGGCTGCGGTAAAGGAACTCTTCTACATTGTTGATGGGAATGAAAACTAATATAATCATTATGGAAATCAATATGGAGATCTCTCAAAACCTGAAATTAAAAATTCCATAAAACCTAGTTCCAGGTATCTTCCCCAAAGAGCTTAAGTCATCAAACCATAGCCATACTTGCATACCAATGTTGATAGCAGTACAACTTATAATAGCTATATTCTGGAAGCAACCTGCATGGCCATCAATGGGTGACTGAATAAACAAATGTGGTATCTATGTATAATTAAACACTACTCAGCTGTAAGAAATGACCAATTTGAGATATTTATAGAAAAATAGATTCACCTGTAAAATATAATACTGAGTGAAATCAGATATACAAACTTAAATACCATATAGCATCTCTCATGTGAGTGAGGAATAGTACAAAGAAAATGATAAAGGTTGGGTAGAAAGGGACAAGGGGGCAGATCTCCAGCAACTGGGAAGCAATTCAAAGGAAATGGGACAAGGAATGAGGCAGAAGGGAAGGGGAAATAAGAATAAAAATATGCATTGTATATGAACGTGATAACTCCAATTAATGTAAACACTATATTCCATAACATGAGTTGAGACAAATAATATCAGCAAGTATGAAAAGGGTATAGGGAAACTCCTGGGTAAGAGGGAGGGGCACGGAAGGGGAGAAAAAAGAAATAAGCTGTAATATGAGTATGCGACCACTCTCAAGATGATTGTAAACTGCGTGAAATGGAAACACGTACTAATAAATTGTTTTATTATTTATTTATTTAAAGAACATTTTCCTATGCATTCAGGTCAGCCTTGAACTACTTATGTAGACCAGCCTGGCCTCACTTACAGCAATCATCCTGCCTCAGCCTCCCACATGCTGGGATTACAGGCATGAGCCACCTCACCTGGCACTAATAAAATTTTTTAAAAAGAAAAAATAAAATGATCTAAGGAATACTGTCTTATCACGAAATAAAATACTTATCTTTCAGTGAGTTTTTTTCTCTTGTTTCCATTTCATTTTGTCATATTCAAATACTTCATCCATCCTGAAGTGATATGAAACAAGGTGAAAAAATAAAAAATTAAGTACTTGCCTCACATCCAATGTTCTCAGCACATCTTATTAGATTATGAGGTTCTTGTCCATTGATTTTATGATTATTTTATCAGAGTCAGTTTATTTGAAGAACTTATGTAATACCTGAGTGTACATTTGTAACCACTACCATCATTTTACCATTAGCATTTAAATTTTCACACACACACACAAAAAAATGCAAGTATCAGTACTAAACTTTAAGAGCTCTACTCTGCCCCTGAAAACTATATAAAAATGGTCATTGTAGCTAAGAAAATTCCCAAACAGAAAGTGAAAATGAAGTGCCTGAACTACAATGGGTACTCATTTTAGCAGAATAAAAGGAAAATGCCCCTGGTTTTTCTAAAAGACCATTTTCCCCTCTAAATCATCTCCAATTTATGCAAGTAGAGACTCTGCATAAAGCATTCTCACAAGAAATACATTTTCAGAGTAGCAATTTGATTCATTGAATAATCAACTCCTCTACTTTTTGTTGGAAAATAACTCATTTATAGCCCTAAGACAACCTTATAACTTTCCTTTTAAACAATTATTATGGAAATTAAAAATATTTAGAATGCCATTGAAAAATTGTCACAGCATTTTGATGCACTTTGCATTACCTAATATTTTTTATCTCTATAGCATAGAAAACTAAAATTTTAAATCTTGTCAAATAATTACTTTGAATGTTATTAAAGTAGCTTAGAATACTGGAATGCATAGAAAATATTCACTAGTATCTTTCAGTGTAAGATAAAATTTGCTTCTGGTTAGGAGTATAAATAAGTTTTATAAGCTTGTACTAGGTATGGATTGGTACAATTTACTTGAAGAACTTTTCCATCGGTATCTAGTATGACCATAAGCATACTTGGTGATGTAGGAATTTTACTCCAAGGTGATAGCCATCAGAAACATGTACCAAAGGTAAAGACAATGGTGAGAGGAGTACTATTACAAGAGTCAAATACCAGATGAATGAATTGCACTGCAATACTGCAGAACAAAATAAAATATTTTTAGATACAACCATATGAATAAAGCCCAAAAAATGTTAACATCATCAAGAATATGTATTGTATTATTCTATATAGATAATTTTAAACTAGCCAGAATTAATCTATATTTTAGATGTCAAGGTAGTAGGTACCTTATGTGGGGCTGTTCATACAATTTAGGAGAAGAAAAAAGAAGAAATAAAATGCAAAAGGATCATAAGAAGTGTACACTCTATGATCACTGCTTATTTCAGTGCCTAGCACCCCCGGTTAGAGACAGGAAAGCATCCACCTTCCCTGGTTGTCTATAGATATCAAGACAAAGGACATACAGGTATCCATGCATAGGATATGTATTATTCACACAACAAACAGCAAAATGATTCCCCAAGAACTCATGTCCTACCTGGAGCAAAACAAGAGAGAGAGATGTGGTTAGCCTGCATTTTTATTGTACCTGAAGACTGGAACCTAGAGAAAAGTACCCACTGAGGTGACACTTCACCAGTTTGAGATTTCTACCACTGTCAAGGAATGAAGAGTGCTGGACTTTTTATCAGGATGCCCAGATGTCATGCGAAAGGTAAAGAGAAAGAGTGGGATGTAAAAGTTGTCAGAGTCAAGCATTAAAAGCAAGGTCTCTTTATTGCAAATACAACTGTGTATTTATATAAAAATATGTCACTAAGAAATTTTCTGTAAAAGAGTTAAAAACTACAAAAGTAGAAATTCTTTATATTTTTACAAGAAATATGGCCTCTTCAGTTAAAGATAAATCACAAGAACCCTACAAAATAAATTGTATGCCTATGGAGTTCTTAGACCAAGTAAATGGAAATTATAGAGACTTCCATGTAATGTATATGTGCAGAGCTAACAGCTGGTTTTAAAGTTGTACGGTTATATTCCTTTTATCACTAGCCATACAGCCAGCATAAATATTTTAGGGAATTGAATGACTTCATGTTATTTATTTATTCATATTGTCATATGAGTTAGACTTGAGCAAGATTGCAAAGTTTGATAAAGACAGTGAAAAAGTTTCAGTAAAAGGTAATATTTTGCAAAGTTAAATTACTGGCTTGTCTCTGCCTAAATCTTCCTTAAGGTAGAATTTTTCCTGCTAAAGTGGAAAAACAACTGAAGCATTTCTGTTGTCTGAAAAAAAACTTTGAAATAATCTATTTCCCTAAACATGAATAACTGTACTTTTCTGTTTTCTTATTTCACACTTGTCTTTTTGAGAATTATTGCCTCCTTCCTCCTGCAATCTCCATTCATTATGTTTCTCTGTTCAGAGAACTTTCAGGAACTTCTAAAGGAGGTCCTAAAATCCAGAACAGCACAAAGAGCAGGATATGTTTATAAATATGAATGGTCCATCCTTCCACATTTACATTTTTTTCTGATGTCTCCAAGCATTAATGGGACATAATCCAAAATAATTACCCATTAAAATTACTACCTGAAATTCCAATTTGAATGGACATATCATATATTTATTTGGTAAATCAGGTAATCTTCTTTCCATGCCAAGGAGCTCTCCTTCACTGAGTTTTCTTCTTCCTTCACCACGCTGGTCATTGCCAAGCTCTACCCAGTTATATCTTTCCAAATAAGATCCAGCATAGCTTCCACCTGCCTAACAGATGTTTCAATAGATGAGTGGAAAGTGATCTTTACTTCAGCATTTCTGAAGCTACAAGTTCACCCCTCACACCTTCACTGAAACAAAATTACTTCCCTCACCCACCACACTCCAAAACACCAAATCCCACATTCATTCATTCCACAAGGAATTGTTGAGTACTTATTGTTGAATGACTAAAAAAGACAAATATCTTGTCCCTATAGTGTGTTACCTTTTTGTTTACAACATTTTCTGTAGTCTGAACACAACCTGGGCTTCCAATACATTTGATATTGATCTCAGCAATTTCTCCTCCCTGCCTATAAGCGTGCCACCACTATCCTTGCTTCTACTTTTATCTATTTTTATCTCTAGAATTTGTACTCTTCTGAGTGAACACTTCTTTTGCTCATCTAAAGCAGACTAAAATTTATGAAATTAAGTCATCTAAAATTATGACTAATCTTTCTGAAAGGTTGAACTCAAAGCCTCAGAGACCATTACCAAGACTGAAGTTTTTCCTTGTCTTTCCAATCATAACCTAACTTCTTTAGAGTGCACTCTTTTGGCCTGCATTTCTCATTATTCCCAATACTCACAGCACTGAATTTGGTTTCCACATTGATTAATGTATTTATTACATAAGTCACCAATGACATTCTGCAATTACAACAACATGAACACTTTGCAGTCCTCATTTAACTCAGTTTGCCCAATGGATTCATCTTTGTTGTCAACTCTTGCATCCTATATTTTATGCTATCTTCTATTCCTGGTTCTTCTCATAGATTCTTCTATTCACTCACCATATCAAGAAAACTAAGCATTGGTTGTTAACAGGATTTCAACTTTAAATGCAAGTCCTTCTCCCTTTCCATGGATAAACTCAATAAGTACATGCCTTAATCAGTTATCTATTTTTTTGAATATTCAAGTGTGGTCTTACTTCTGGACCCCAATATCATAAGCTGGATTCTCCACCAACACTTGAACTCCAAAAACCAAACATGTTACCATCCAACTTATATGCAAAACTTGTCCTCTTAGATTGTTTTATTTCATTTATAGTTGCTGATTCTTCCTTCTCCTGAATTGTGTATATCAGAATCTTAGAACTGTTTAAAAGTCTTCCTCGTGTATCATTTGTCTTATTTAATCCTATTCATTCTAGCTTGAGGATTGTTCTAGAATAGCAAAATAACTCTGACTTACATCCTTACTCAGATAATCTAGTTGAAATCTATATTATTTAAGGAATAAAAGATTCTATTATACTTTTAAGCATTTGCAGATTCAGAATTTAAGGCACCATAATCCATTGTCTATTCCACCACAACAAAGACCTTTCTAAAATTATTTTGTTTAAATCTTTCCCTGTCTAATCAATAAGATGAAGTTCAAACTCTTAGCATGGTACATTAAGCTCTTCAGAGATTACTTGTGTTTGGTTTCTAAAATTTGTTATTCTTTTTTATATGGAATTATTCCCCATTTGCTGCATTCCTGCACACACTGGTGAAATTTCAGTTGCCTTTTCTTTGAATTCTTTTCTGACCTTATCAACTGCAAGCAGAGTGGAGATGTTTATTACTGTGATCCTACTGCACTTAGTCCATATGTTTGTTATGTCATGTCACTTTGAATTGCTTACTTTTCATTGTCCCCATTTTACTGTGCCCTGTGACACATGTACTCTGTATATCCCCAGAACATGTCACAGGTTCTTGTACGTGGGCAGTAGAGAGTAAACTATGGACCAATTACTCATTCAACAATTACTTACTAAAGACTTCGAATGGTAGAGGCATTCTTACAATTAATGAAGTTATGGCAGTTAAGAAAGTGGACAGATCCAAACTTTTATATAGCTAACATTCTAGCGAGACCCCAGTAATAATACACTGCAACATCCATACATTGAATTATTAAGTCTAGATTTACACTTACTGATTAATGAAATGTGTGATCAGTTGATCTAATTTTTCAAAAGCATAACTAAATGACACTCCGTTTCTTCTGAAAATAAATTTTTAAATATACAAAGTGAGCAATAATATTTGACACAAAAATTCAATATTTAAAAACCTAATTTATACTTCAATGGAATAATAAGTTCTCTTTTAAGAAAAGTAAGTGAAATTTTAAGAAAAATCACATAGGTAACATTTTCCTATGAGTTCTTACTATTTTGATCTAGTATGTGACTGGGCAATTCTCACTTTTTAGCTGTGTTATGAAATACAATATTTCCTGTCAGTTTTGGGACAGTGTGTCTTGAAAGCATAAAGACAAACTACAAAGCCACCAAAAATGACAGACTAGGAGTGCTGAAGATGCTCTTATTTAAAGTGACAGATGGCAAAGGCAGAGTTTTTATACAGAAATTCATAATGAGAGTAATACTAAAGATCAAGTTAATGCCTATAAAATACTTTTATGTTCCATATATTATTCATGTTAGCCTAGCTGGTGTTAACTTATACATTAATTAATTTAAAATTCTATGTTAGCAGAGTTTGCAAGCAGCAGGGGGAAACATCCTGGCACAATTCTCTTAACTCTACAATGCTGCATTTCACTAAAGTGGGTTGCAACAGATCAGTAGCAGATATAATTGTTGTTTATTTTTCTGCGTTTCGCTAAAGAAGATTAGAACAAACCAAGAGTAGGTATGATAGCTGTTGTAGATTTTTCTCAAAAAATTACTAGAATTCATCTAAAATGCTGACATAAATATGTTAAGTTGTTGTCAGATAACGAGTGGGGCACAATTAGAGTTAGGCTGAGTTACAAATAACAGTTCTTGAAGCTATCTTTATCTTTATAATCTAGTGAGTGCATATTGCTCAAGAAACATTTACTAACAACAACAGGAATAATTAGAAGAGACCCTTAAAATCACAGAAACAAATTCTATCCATTCGGTCTCTTTTCATTTTGCTTTTGTTTTTTGAGACAGCCTCTTCTTTTGCAGTTCAGGCTGACCTTTAACTCACTAGGTAGCCTAAGTCAACCTCTAATTCATGGCAATCTTCCTGCCTCAGTCTCCTGAGTTCTGGGATTATAGGCATGCACCATCATTCCTGGCTAAACAAATTATATCTAAACAGATATATGTGTAAAACAAAATGCTTAAAACAGAACATATGATGTTGGTGGTTCAAGCCGTATTACAACAATTAAGTGCTTTCCAAATAACAATGATGAAAAATAAGCAAAGTTACATATATTTAACTATGTCATTCTGTCAAGAAGTTAATAATTCAAGTGAATTGTTATGAGCAAATATTTTAACTGACTTAGTCACTTGCATTCATAGTACACATTGAAGATGGGATAATCCTTCATTTTTGTCCCTCTCCAAAGAATAAGATTAAAAGGCAGGGAAAAAAACAGGCAGTTTTCAACTATTTTCCTTCTCTTATAAACCAATGCCAGAGAGTCAAGCAAGAAACGTTCCTAAATATCTCTGTGTCATTAGAAATGTAGGTTTACTTTCAAATTGCAGCAATTTTTGCACTCTGTTTTCCCAAATAGATCATTTTTGTCAATGTTATAGCACACTGAGGACATGAATTCCTTTAACAGTAAAGATCTATGATTTCTTAGGACAAAAATAATTGGGCTACAGTTTTCCTCACTTAAAACTGGTATATGGAAAATAAACCCTGGAGATCTTCCTCTATGTCATTTTTCTGACCAAAGGACAGTTTAGTACACTGACAAAACAAAATAAATGTACATTTTCATTAGTTAAAGAAACTTTTTCTTAAAACCTAAATGGCAATTAAAACATAAGTCTTTCAAATTTAACAAAGATGCTCATGCTTATTTTTTGATGATTTCCAAACATTTCTGATCTTTATTTCACTTAATTTTCTTTCAAAAATACCTGAAGAATCACAAGATCATAAATCAACTAACTCATTTAAATCATACTGTATGTATGGTACATGATCAAGGATTTAAACCACAAACCACTGATCAAAAGACTTAAGGCTCTCGTTTTAGTCAAGAGAGCATCATGTTTCCACTGATGAGACAGTTTTTAGATTTGATACAACTACACATTCTGAGGTATTTTATTATATCAAATTATTTATCTTAAATGTAATCCAATAACATAAACATATGCCCAACTAATGGAGAACTAAGTGAAACATTTCCCATTATTCTAGAAATTGGATCAAATGCTCAAAGCTTTCAGAAAAGGGTCAAATACTGCCTTTTCTACAAAGAACTTCAAATGAGTAGGAGCTGCACAGCCATCTCAAACCTTACTCATTGTTTAACCATCATTTGTCAACCCCAAGGTAATGAACAAAAACCAGTGGGAAGGAGAAAAATTGAACAGTGAAATGAGGAAAGAAACAATAAAAAATATCTTATGTTCTCAATTAGGCAAAGAAGTGACTGCTAATAAGAATAGACTCCTCTATCCACAGGTTATCTAAACCAGGCACTTTGGTGCATGCCTATAATCTCAGCACTTTAGGTGGCTGGGGCAGGATTTTATATTTGAGCCCAGTCTGGACATTTGGAGACTAAGAAAGACCATGTCACAAAAAATAAGGGCTGGAGTTGTAGCTCAGTGGGAAGGCACTGGTTTCAGTTACCAGTAGCACAGAGAGGAAAAGAAGAAAGGAAGAAAGAAAAAGAAAGAAGAGAGAGAGAGGGAGAAAGAAAAGAAAAAGAAAGAAAGGAAGAAAGAAAGAAAGAAAGAAAGAAAGAAAGAAAGAAAGAAAGAAAGAAAGAAAGAAAGAAAGAGAGACAGGGAGAGAGAGAGAGAGAGAGAGAGAGAGAGAAAGAGAGAGAGAGAGACTGAGGAGGTTGTTTAAAAAGGAGACATCAGGGACAATCAAAAGAAGGTGACCTGATTTGCCAACCAGGCAGTACAATGTTAGTGAAATGCCTTGAGGACAGTGTATGCCTGGAGCCTTTTGAGACACTGCAGGCCTCAGCTTCGGACATTGATACTGATTAACAACAACAACAACAACAAAAAAAAACTGCTGGGGTCAGGATAGAAACAGTAGGAGTCAGCATAGACCTCTGGCTAGATGAGGATTAAAAGGAGACCATTTCTACTCTGAAGAAAGCAGGAACAAATCCGGACAATTGAGTAAGTGCAGAGAATTTAGATCCAAGACCTGACAAGTGAGCAGGGAAAACCCTGAGAAGTAAGGAAACCCATGAACAGGACTAAATATTTTAAATGAAAATGACTAATAACTACTTAAAAGGTTCTTATTGATACAATGCTTACTAGTTATCAATAATGAATAGATAGGAGACTAAGTAATAGGAAATTATGAATGGGTTACAGTAATAAAGAAGCAGAAGTGATAACTATCTGATGACAGTAGTAAATTTGCAGCAGATATTTCAAGTCTATCATCAGTAATAAAACAGACTTTCAAAGGAAATGCAATTTTAAACAAAGCTACAGCTTAAAATTTCAAGTTCTGTCAAATACTTAACAATTTAGAGTTATACCAATAGAAAAACCAAGAAATCCTTCTCAGTTCTCTTAAAAATTATTTTACATTAACTCAAAATTTATTTGACTTCAGTTTATACTACCAGAAAGCAACAAAACATGTAGGAGTTTCCAGCAGGCAAGAGATGGCTATAGTTTCTCAGACAAAATACGTACTTGCTTACAAACACATACAAATTATGTTCATATTGGTTTCATACTCTGGAATTTAATATAAAATAAAGCAGCAAGTCTATGCCGTTGAGTCACTTAGCTTCTATCCACTATCCACTAGACTCTTATTTTCATCTGTTACGGTCTCTACTATATTCTCAAAACCTAGAACAGTTCCTGGTTTATTAAACATAGGTTAAATGAAAGACAAAATATTTGACTGTTAAACTGTAAGTGCAGGTACTCCTACAGGTTGAGTCATTTACCCTCATCATACATTAGAATCTTAAGAATGGGACTAACTTTAGATCCAGGGCCTTTAAGGAGGTAATTAAGTTAAAATTATGATAGCAGAGTGACCTAGATACAATATAAATGATGTCCTCATAAGAAAAGGAAATTAGGACACTGACAGACACAGAGAGAAGATCATGTAAAGACACAGACAACCGTTTGCAAGCCACACAGAGGGGTCTGAAGAGAAATTAAATTTGCTGATTGATGTGGGACTTTCAGCCTCCAGAACTGGTAAAAAATAAATTTCTATTGTATAACATACCCAGCATGCGGCACTTTGTTATGACAACCTTAACAAACTAATACAGGCACTTAAATAAAACTTCAGTTAATAGAATGAAAAAATAAATGTAAAAAAAGTCAAAAAAATCATTAGCATTGATTAATGTTAGAATTCTATCATGTAGCAAAACTCTAGCTAAGATCAGAAACCATGACTTGTTTTCTTTAATGGTGAATTAAAAGAATTGGTTTTAATCCTGTCATGGTATTAAAGTACAATTTGTCAAACTGTGTCAAACTTTGTAATCCTGAAGCAATTCATCAATGATAATAAAAACAGAGTGTAAAATAAGTTAAATCTAATGGCTTAATTCAGAAACAGTCAAAGGTTGTAGGATTCTAGGCTACATAGGTTTCTAAGAAGAAGTCAATTGTGTAATTGTTTAATTATCTTAGGAAATCTGGTCTCTCCAATTACATATAACTAAACAATTTTATGAGAAGCTAGAAGAATAGAAGATTAAGAATACTGAACTACAATAAAAATACAATGTAGTAGTATTTATGCTCTTTTGTTGAAAAAATCCTTTGGTGGTTTTATATCCCATAATTTTCCAAAAATAAAATATTAATGATTACAAAATATTCAATATATTCTTTATTTTGAAAGAAACAAAACTTGTTCAACATTAGAGTCTTGTATATAGAAACTGTCCCAGAAAAAATTTATGAAAAATTTAAACTCCTCTTAGAGTAATGTGTTTTCAAGGTTTGGAAACTTTAAAAGCAAATGAGAGTCACATACCACAGTAACAGAATTCACACTGAATGACACTGCTTACTGGGGAAGTCGGAGAATCAAATGAAGGAAAAGGATATTATTTAATTTTCAGAGACTTAAAATTTGTTATTAATCTTGTTAAAAAGATTTAAGCCTATTATTAGTATTGCCTCCGTTAGACTGTATCCTACGGATATGGTCTACTAGACAGCAAATCTATATGTAGAATGATGTGCTTGCTTTGGAAGATTGTGGGCTAACCACATCTAAAAAGAACAATTAAATTTGAGGCAGTGAGTTAAGAACACAAAGTTATTGTGTTTTTTGTTCAGTGCCAAAAAAGAATGACTTAGATAACCAAATGCCTTAGATAACACATCTTATATAACCAAAGGAAAGTAAGGGAAATAATAAAAAGAAAATAGTCTCTTTTCCTCATTACAATTATATAATTAAATTACAATTGCCTATTGAAAGCTAAAACAATAAAACAAAATTTTTCACATATGTATCTTCATACAGAGTTGATTATTCCTGACATTTTTAGAAAATAATTAGCCAGGTACAGTGGTGCACACTTATTATCCCAGCTACTTGGAAGCCTAAGGTTGGAGGATAGCAAAGTCAATACCTGCTTGGTTAACTTAATGAGACCTATCTTAAAATACAAGTCATAAAAGGGATGAGGATATAGCTCAGTGGTAGAGCAGTTGCCTAACATGCACAAGGCCCCAGGTTCGATCTCGAGCACTGCAGTTGGAGCTGGGAGATGGAGAGGGAGACAAAATGATTTCATTGTTTTCAATTAATTAATTAAAAATCGTATCAACATGGAAATGGGGGAAAATATAAAGATATGTGACAGTATAAAGTTAATGAATGTAGTATGCGAATAATATGAAATTGATATGTTGGACTAACAGACATAAAAATCTAAAAAGTTGGTAGAAAAGTTCATCTTTGAGTTTTTAAAGTAGGAATTTCAACTAAGAATATATAATGTTTATGATTCTAGAAAATTGTGTATTGAACCTCAGAACTTTGGTTCATAAATCACCATAATAGTTTCCTAATGACTAGTGACCTGGAAACTTCTTGGTTGTATTATTGTTTCCAAAATAAGTTGAAACTAATTGTTCACATATCAGGATATCCTTGATCTAGACAACATTGTGGCAGACAAATAAATATGTCATCAGCTGCTTTTGTTATCTGAACATTAGTTGTTTCTATTTAAGTAATAGGGTTAAATCACAAATCTCTTGGTTTCCAAGTCTACATCTAAAACCTGACAGACATATAATTAATAGATTTCTGGTCATTTTCACTTCTGGATAACAACTCATAATTATATAAACTTTGTATGTCTAAACCTGAGTTAATTACCTTTCTTAAGATAACTGATAGCACATGCAACTATCTAACAGAACACAGTAGAAACCAAAATATAAACATACTCCTTCTTCTTCTCACATTACCTGTCCAATAAATCACATTACAAACCTCATTATATTAATATTTATATGAGGTTTCTTTTATCTGTGATTTTATTACCAATGTCCAACATTAAGTTCTATTTACTTACCTATCATGTAATAATATCTCTTAAATTATAGCTTTGTAGAGCTATGAAGTCTTCTATGACTAACCTACCTCTTCTCATTCCTACATCTTCCTGATTATTATTTTGTATTCCAATAATCCCTATGTGATTCATGTCCCTTACTTTCTATGCCTTTTCTTTCTTCTACATCACTGATACCATTGCTCAAGGAAATCCTTGTTTCTTATTTTTCTCGCCTCACAACACTCCTGTTAAGGTTTGGTGCACATGTGTGTCATGAGGAAGACTTTTGTATACCCTCCCAGAGAATCACAGTACCCAGAACTCTCAACCTGGGTAAATCTCTCTCACTGTCTCTGTATTTCCCCCATTAACATGTATTTTCTCCTTCACTAGTAAAAACAGAAGCTTGAAAGACAGAGCTACAACTTATTTCTTTCAGTTTAGATTGAATAACTAGCACAGTGGTTGCTCTGTCATGGACACTTAGGAGATAATAACTGAGTGAGTGGTTTAAGGAGAGAAGAGTTGTGTCTTACTTTCCCCTTGCTGAGACAAAATACCCAACACACACAACTTGAAGGAGACGAGGTTTGGTGCAAGTCATGCAGGTCCCAGGAAGAAAGAAGTCAGATAGTGCCTCAGGAGAATTGGCCATGCTGGGACCGGGAGGAGCCCACCAAGAAGACAACTAGCCAGTCTTTCTGGGAAGCTGTGCAAGCCATGTGGGGCCCAGGAAGAGAGAAGTCAGATAGTGCCTCCCATGAGCCTACCCACACGTGGGTTGAGAATCAAGAAGCCCTGACCACCCCCACATGCACCCCCATAAGCAACTGGCTGGTTTGAAGGACAGGCTGAGTTGATAGCAACTGAAGGACAAAAGGCAAGTGAATGCTTGTATTGTTGGTTGACTTTGCAGGCCTGGGGCCCATGGTCTGAGCATCTATTTGGAGGATAGCAGTATGCAATATAACAAATATGGGGGATTTCCTTCTCTCTTGGAAGGGACAACTATTGTGAAGATAACAAGATATACTATGGTAGCCATTGTTGTTTTCCTAGTATCCTTCTCTGAAGTTCTGTATCAGTTTTGCTGCTTTGTTTTGATTGGCTTTATTCTGTTTCATTTCACTGGATTTTATTATCCTTAAAATAAAAAAAGGAGGAGTTTATTTTGGGCCATGGTTTTTAGAAGATTCAGTCCATAGTTGGCAGGCTCCATGATACAACGCCATGGTGAAAGAGTATGGCAGAGAAAAGGGGCTCATTTCATGGGGGCCAGAAAGCAGAGAGCAGAGGCAGATGGTGGAAAGGGAGATATAACCTTTCAGGTCACGCCTCAGTGAACTGCCTCCAACCAGGCCCCACTTCCTAACAGCACATGATCTAATCACCATCCAAACGTGTGAAACTTTTGGGAGACATCCCAGAACTAAACCATAACAAGTTGCAATGGATGAGATTTTAGTTCCTTTCCCACTTCTCTATCAAAGTTTCAATTTTTTTCTCTAAATTTTATGGAAGTTTGCCTAAACTCAGCCATTTGTGCCAGTTTGGACCTAACTAAAAAGTGTTCTCTCTCATATATGGAAGCCGAAATTTTTATTTGGCTGTATTATAATGATTACTAGGGGTTGGGAAGAGTGGAGGAAGAGGCTGGATTTGATTAGTGCACATCGCATACATATGTTGAACAGCACAATGAATTCCATTAATATGTACAATTAATATATGTTAATCAAAAAATATAAAAAGAAAAATTTCAAAATCAGCAAATAGTGTATTGTATCTAAACTTTCACACAGATAAAAACTATCAGAGTAAATGGTAACCCAAAACTGTTCTGGTAAATAGAGTTCAATACTCATTCTAATAAATTTTGGAGTCTAGTTTTTTTTTCCTAAACCCATAGAATCTCATGAATTAAGAAATGAAGTACTTAATGAAAAAGAATTATTCATCTTCAGAGAAAGAAAATATCTTTAACCGTATTTTGCTTTTTTTTCAGTTTTAAATTTTTGTTTTAGTCCTACTCTTTGAAGATAGTAAACACTGAGAAAATGTTTTTATTCAGATTTTGCCAAAATTAGTAACAATAAAAGAAAGTAAAGAACATTTTCAATTTTTTTGTATGCTTGCAAACTTAACCCTTCTGATGCCATAACTGATACTATATGAGGATGTCAAAACACTGTGTCCCAGAAGTTCTCTGCAAAAATGCAGTTTTTTCCTTTTCATAAATTTGGATTATGCAGCATTAACTAGAACAGTGTCTGGGGATGGAGTGAAGAATCTATTATAAATGTTCATAAGGTGGTATCTTGGGTGAGCATCAAGGACAATCTACTCTGTTTCTGAAATACTTCAATTAGCTAGGTAGCATATTCCCTAAGAATCCAATCTGCTGGCATCCTGGGTCCTTGTTATTCTTGCCAAATAATTATTGACCATATTTTCTAGTGTTCCAAACAAATAATATGTCAACAGAACACTCTAATTGAGTCTGCAGGGAAAACACTTTATCTACAAGAAACTTAATATAATGTGTATTTCAAATCAAAGGACTTAACATCATAACAACCTAGCACAAATTGGGATAGTTTTAGAAGATATCAACACCAAATAATTGTAATAGAAGTATTTTTAAATCCCTATTTTGATAATGATTTGTTCATGATATAATAGCTACTCTGAGACTATTATTAGTAGCTTTATTTCATCAAAATACTTCTATTATCTGTTGCCACACTGTCTCACTCTTACAGAATCCAAGAGTGTAGAAGATAGAAAGTGATCCCGGTAACGGTCTACATTTTAGGGCATCAGCCTTTTTATAAATTTAAAAAGATAAACTGCAGATCAGAAGAGGTAAATGGCTTTGTCATATGGACAATAATCTGCTGAGACATACCTTTCCCTGAGGCTCTGGAACTCAAGTTGCTGCAATGTAAAGAGGGCTCCAAGTTAGGATGCTTCTCCTTTAGAAATGCAACATCAACCAAGGCAAAACTCCCTCTCCTTTCCTCTTTAACAAGCTGTGCAGTGACTAGAAGAGGGACAGGAAAGGTTACGGCCAGGACATATGTCCTAGATACCACCTGTAGTGCCTGCTCTACAACCCCCACATAAAGTGAGGCTTTTCAAGTCACTGCCTCACCTGCTTATGGAAAGCTACCTGGTCTCTCCTGCCCATGGTGTCCATCACGATGGACTGGATTGAGGAATAACAACTGATACAGGATGGCTGCGTCATGTGCTGACTTGTGACCAGTGCCATGCTATTACATAGAATAACCATTCAGGAATTTGAATTAAAACATGGAAAGACCTGGAGAGTTTGCAGTAAGCACTGAACAGGCAGTTCTGCAAGGCGATGCTGGAGCTATGTGAGGTTTGAGCCAGGCTATATTTGAGCTATATAGAAGGTACAGGTATAGGATTAGAAATGTAGATTCAAAAAAAAGATGAAAGATGAAAAAATTATGAAAATGGAGAATTTAGAGAAATAAACGAGGGCATCTGTGACCATAAATCCTGATATGTCATCTTCACTGGATTAAGAAATGCCTGTCATTTCTGTTTTCCCTTATTCCAGTTGTTCTTTCCTTTTGAGAAATTTCCCTTTCATTATCATAAGTACTTCTAAGATAATATGTGCTATATTAACTACTGTTAATTTCCTACTCTTTATTTTGAAATTCTGTACCATTTCTATCCTTTTTTCTGTTTTTCTGTTTAAAATTAAAAAAAATTTAAATGCCTAGCATATTACTAGTGTACATTCTTGGGTGAGTCTGGGTAAGTTATGAAGCTATGGCCTTGGGTACTATATATGGTCCCTGAACTGTTCCCATTTGACATTATGCCCCTGTTCTGCTCCTCAGGCTTCATGAAGTAAGCAGCTTTGCTCTGCCGTACGCTTCCACTGTGATGTTCCTTCCTTGAAGCCACCTGACTATGGACTGAATCACCCCAAACTGTAAGCTAAATTATAGTTCTCCTCAATAAGTTGTGTGTATTGATTAATAACATGAAGAAACAGAAAAGCTGACAAATACAGCCACTAATTTTTTTAAAAAAGATGAAAGATAGAAAAAAGGTGAAAATGGGAGATACAGAAAAATAAAAAATGGGGGCACTTGCAAAAATTAGAGAGCCCATGATTGGTCAGCAGAATAGTAATTCAGTTCTCCATAAAGCCTCACTATTAAAATCTCGACTTTGAGGAAATTTTATTCCTTGGTACTGAACAATTTACCTGATAAAACTGTATACAAATTCAATGTTCAGACTGTAGCCACCTCACATATATGAACACAGGCATTGCCTTTTCCAACATCTCCTATGTTGGCCCAAAATAAAACTATGCCACCAATTTTTTTTCTTCCCCCCAGGTAAATGCCTCACTCTAAGAAATGATGCATACTTCTCAAGTAAGAAAGTATATCACACACTGTTATGATTTGGAACTCAAATGTCCTCCACATGCTCATATGCTAAACAATTAGTTGCCAGCTTGTGGTACTCTTGAGGGGTGATGGAATCTTTAGGAGGTGGAGCCTAACAAAAGGAAGTTAAGTCATTGAAGCGCATGCACTTGAAGAGGATTTGGGTGGAGTGGGCTTTCTTCTCTCTCTTTGCTTCCTAATTACCTTGAAGTGAACATGTTCCTCGTGATGATATTTTATCGTTCCAGAGGCCCAAAAGCAATAGCTGACTATGAACTGATATCGCAAAGTCATGAGTCAAAACAAATCCTCCCTCCTTTTAAGTTGGTTATCTCAGGTATTTTGCCACAGTGATGCAAATCTGATTAACATAAATCCGTAAAATTAGTTTAGATGTTTTTAGAAATGACAATTTTCACTCAAAAGCAAAAGCAGTCTGAATGCAAATAATAATGAAAGAAACATCAAGATGTGTTTGTTAGGTATTGCAGGAGCTCTTACGGAGTCTCAGATTTCTTACACATATGAAATTACAAAACAGCATTGTTGGAATTTGACTTTACAAAATATTTCATGGTCATGTACTGACCTATTTTTAATGTTATAATGAAATAAGATAAAGTAAAGAACAAAGAATTTTATTATTTTGCAAGACATTGGAAAAGCCAACAGCCTGGTGTTTACTATTGCACAAAATTATTGTCTCTATTTCACCAGCTGCAATCAAAGCAGTAAAACAGAACAAACATCATCAGAGACATACAATACAAAAAAGAATCTAAATTTATGAACTCATAAACCAAGGAATACTAAGTTTTATTTCAAATTTGTTTGTTGTGCTTTTGTCTGAATAGTTTATCTATAATACCTAAGCACAGACTTCTGACTAACAAATGTTGAACCAGGAAATGGGAGAAAATACTTTTAAATAAAAATCAATTAAAATTTTGAAGACATGCAAGTAAGTTTTTAAGAATATAAATGATTATATAAGTCTAAAACTGTAAGTATATATTTTTAGAATACCTTGTGGAGGCTAAATAAAACAAGGTTCCCTGTCAGAATCCAACTCCCTATGAAATAAAAAAGATTTTAGATATTCTATTTTCTTTCATACCTTCAAATTAATGAAAACTCATTAAAAAGCAAAAGCTAGGCCTTTCCAAAGTGAAAGAAAAGAAAATGTCAGGTTTCTTGTAAAGGAGAATTAATCTCTATATTTGGATTACAAGTCTCCATTTATACATAAGCGAATGTTACTTAAGTGCCTAATTGTGACCTACAAGATATTGAGCATGAATTGATTAAACAGTGTTGGTCTGAGCTATTGCTGTGCAGAGAGTGAAAGTTTAATGATATGTGAAATATCATGGAGTGTTTATACATAAAGAATTGTCTTCATCAATAAGAAATTTAAATTTAATGACCAAAAGTATTCTGAAAAGTTGTTCCTAGGATTACAGTGTACAAAACGGTGGATCCTGCAAAGAACAAACAATCCCCAGGCAGACTCTAAGGGCAAGAAAATGTTATACTAGGAAAATACAAGTAAATATAGTCAGTGTTTATATAGCATTAACTCTGTACAAAGCACAAGTAAAAGTGCTACATATATAATATATATGTATATATATTAATATATATTAGCATAGATATGTATACGGTTATTTAGTGTTCATAGTGATCCTTTGAGTGGTCATGATGATAAATACTATCACCCTAACTTCATAGAGAAGAAATTGAGGCATATATTTAAAATCTTTGCACATAGAAACTTATGACAAATACAAGGAGCAGTATATTATTTTAAGTGTGATTAAGATTTTTGAGAATGTTCTAACTTTAGGAATTCTCAATGCCTGCCTGGCAAGTGCAAGGTCCTGAGTTCTATTTCCAGTACAAAAAAAAAATGAATTAAATAATTTCCTAATTTCAGGAATTCTATGTCTATGTTCTTATGCTAAAATATTTATCAGACAAGATACTGTGAATAAAACACCTAAATATTTGTGTCTACACTAATTTTAGAGAAAAAAGAAACAAATATCTATGAAGAAAAACTGGCATCTCCAAAGCTACATCTGGTTGTCAGCTTCTTCTCTCTAACATTTTCTCCACTTTGTTCCACTGTTGAAATGGCTTTCATTTGTTTCATTCAAAGGCATTTGACACTAGCTTAAGTAGCTGGAAGACTAGGTTACACTAGTAGATGAATTTCATGAACCATTAGTTCTGATCGCTGAATTAGGATAGGCGCAATGTAATCAAAGAGAAAGAAATATTTCTAGGGCTCAGGGATATAACTCAGCAACACAGTATCTGGCTGACAGGTGCAACATCCTAAGTTCGATTCCAGGTACAAAAAAAGAAAAAAGAAATATTCCTGGGACAATAACAACTGGATTGTAATTCTAGCTCTGATACATGTGGACTGTGGACTGGGACAACTAACACAATTCTTTGGCCCTTATTTGTAAAATACTATAATTAGACCAGAAAATTTTATAATTCCTATGTAAATTAAAATTCTGAGCCTAAAAACAAGTTGACATCAAAAGCATTATTTCCCCTTTGACAAGATAAAATTAATTAGATGACATAGAACTACTGAAAAGCAAAACTTGAAAGACAAAAACTACTAAAACTCAACCAAGAAACAATAAACTAAAGAGTTTTAAGCATATGTACTAAGCATGTTGCACTAGTATCTAACCACTTTCTGACATAGTTTATATCTAGAAGACACCCACAAGACCCTGTGCTAAGCAGTGGGGTTGTTGAAAGATGATTGGTTTATGGAGACAGTATACCTGACTTGCTCTTAGAAGGTGCAGTACTGGAGGAGTTGGGGCTTTATAGCTATAGCCTGGTAGGGTACATCTCCCTCCCTGACCACTCTTTTCCCTCTTTGATTTCTGGTTTCCATAAGGTGAGCAGCTCTTCTGTCCCCAGGCCTTTCACCATGTCTTCTGCCTTGGAGCCAACCAACAATGGACTACCAGTGTGCGCCAAAACAAACCTCTCCTTGAAGTGGTAGATGTCAGGTATTAGGTCCTAGTGATGAGGAAGTGACTGAGAAGTTTTTTTAATAAAAAGAAAACTCTACACATAAATTTTCATTGGAAAATTCTCACTGGTAGTTTAAAAAACAAAACAATATGAAGTTTATATTGCCATTACCAATTCAGTAAGAAATAGCATCAGAAGAGGGGGAAGGAGAATGTTGATGCATAAGTCTAACCAAATATGGTTAGGATATATCTGATGAAATCTACCAAAAAAAATAGTTGAATGATTCATTGATGGAATCATTGGTCAAATACTATAGTCTTTTAAGTGAAAAGATTGACATGCATCAATCTAATGTTTTCCTAATAAAAACAATGAGGGCAACCACTTGGGACCCCTTCTGTCTCAGTCTTGGACAAGAACTTTCTTTCTCTCAATAAATATATTCTTCTCTAAAAATAACTAAATAAATAAATAAATAAATTTTAAAAAATAAAGAACAAAGAATAGAAAATAATATGAGTGAAAATGCTAATTAAGTTAGCATTAAATTTCACTGAAAATTCTTTCCTCAACTATAGCAACTATGCCACTAGAAAAATTTGTTGGAATTAACATTTTCAGTACTCCAAAAAGTAACCAAGGCCACAAGCAACCCAAGAAAAATTTATCAAACAAATCTTTGAATAGCAGTAAAAAGAGTGAATATTGTGGATTTTAACTAACTTCATCTCATCCCTTTCTCACAAGTAACCTGGCAGACCAACAGTCTGTAAAAATGCTAAAAGCAAGTAGTCATACAGGAAATGGAGCAAAATGACTGAAAACTCCTTTGAAGCCTATCTGTTACCAGAAAGGTTCTGTCATTCACACGTCAGTTCTCTGAAAGAGCAACTTGGAGGACTTTCTTATTTGGCCTAATTCAGAATTTACCCTCTCAGAGATGTCTCTTCCCAAAGATTTTTATTGAAAACAATCAGAAGCAATTTTATGGTCTAGGTGCCTAAGGCAATGGATACAACTTTGGGGAAATAATTCACTATCCAAATGCCTAAAAGGAAATGATGCTGGAAAAGCTGGCTTTCCACAGGCCAAAGATTAGCACTAGACCCGTGTATATCACCTTGCACTGAACTAAAATCAAAATAAATGAAACATCTAAGTATTAAAACAGAAACACTAAATCTGTTGAAAGAGAGAATAGGTAGAACTCCTGAAGATATAGGTGTAGGCGAAGACTTCATGAATGAAACACTGGCTGCACAGTAAATAACACAAAAAATCAACAACTGGAATATCTTTTTTAAAAGCTTTTGCCAGCAAAATAAATCACTGACAGAATGAAAATACAACCCACAGAATGGAAAGAAACTTAGCCAGTTGTTCTTCAGACCAAAGACTAGTAACTAGACTACATAAAGAACTGAAAAATACAGATGCCCCCAAATTTGAAGATCCAATCCAAAAATGGGCATCTGAAATGAATAGACACTTCTCAGAAGAAGTATAAATGGCAAATAAATACATGAAAAAATGTTCAGCATCATTCATCATTTGAGAGACGCAAATTAACACAATGCTGAGATTCCATCTCACTCAGAAAGCATGACTATTATCAACAAACAATCAGTAACAAATGCTGATGGGGATGTGGGGAAAAAGGAACATTTCTCCACTATTAGTGGGAGTGCAGACTGGTGCGACCCCTGTGGAAATCAGTATGGAGATTCCCCAAACCTAGGACTAAAGGTCCTATTTGACTCAGCTATTCTCCTTCTTATCGTCTTCTCAAAAGAATTTAAAGCATCATATAACAGCGATATATGCACATCCATGTTTGTAGCAGCACAGTCTATTATAGCTAAATCCTGGAGTCAACCCAAATGCCCATCAACTGACAGAGAGATGGATATAAAAGATGTAGGTTTTTTATATACAATGGAGTGCTACTCAGCCATAAAGAAGGATAAATGTTAGACATTTATAGCTAAATGTAGGGACTTTGAGAGCATACTCTTAACGAAATAAATTAGACACGTGTGTAAATACAATGTTGTTTCTATGGTGTGAAAAACAAGTGTAAATAAGAACCAAAGTATATAATAGATATTGTAAAATAGGAAGTAATTGTTCAAAAGGAAAGGGGAGGGCTGGGGAGTTTGGCTCAGCGGCTTAAGCGCCTGCCCTGGCAAGCGCAAGGTTGTGAGTTCAATCCCCAGTGCCGCAAAAAAAAAAAAAAAAAAAAAAAAAAAGGAAAGGGGAACTGAAGGGGAGTGGAAGGGTAAATTTAGCAAAAATGAGAAAAAAAGGATAAAATGAAAACAAAGTTTTGTAAATAAGGAGGGGTACAACAGTTGAAAAGAGGCAAGGGGAATAGGAAAAAAGAGGAACTAAGATACGTCATGTACAGGTACATATTCCCTATGATAAATATGATATAAATATATATATATACTAAAAATAAACTTAATTTTTTAAAAAAAAGAATATATATCCATTAGGACTTTTAAAAGCTCATATCCTTGGGGATCTAGAAAGCTTTGCACATGTATAGAGCTCTGTATAGCTTAGAAAAGACATAAGAAAACCCTAACTGCTCATCTCTGACTTCAGGGCTCTGTGCAAGCATAAAGTATCAGGAAAGTAGATTTTCCAGATGCCTGACTGAGTACTGCAAGCTTGGTCCAAAATGCACTGAGCTTCTCAGCAAACAATGGGATACCTCTTGGTTCTAAGAGCCTAAGCAAATCTCTGCCCTCTCATTAGCCAAGCAATAAGCTAACAGCTAACAGAGAAGAGACTTTGTTGGTACACAAGACAGGATATAAGTATGAGGAAAGTCACTATGCAAGCACCAGCAACAACAAACAGCAACAAACCTGAGTAAGACTGGGAATCTGAATTTCAGAATTGCTGCATTGTATTATTAAGGTTTGCAGTTTTAAATAATGAAAGAGCGACATGCAAATAAATAAAGAAATTATGGCAACTGTGGAGAGCAAGCTGTACCTTGCTGTAAATTACTCCATGTTGAATAGAATAACAGCATTCAGGCTACGCTTTTCCCTGAGGGACTCCATTTTACACTTGATCTTAGCCAAAAGGCCAAGAATCAAAGTGACTCAATTCTACAAAAGAACAACTTTCTCCATTTTGAGTGCAAAGGCAGAAGCAGAACGACTTGTGTGTAAAAAGATAATCACCAGATGTTGAAGTTACCAAACCCATCAATAAAACAACTCCCAGCTATAGAGCACAATCATGAAGCATACTAATAAATAAATTAATCTTGCTAATAAAAAAAATTGCTACCTGCAAATTTACCAGATTAAAACAGGGAGACATGAACACCAGATTGTGAGTTTATGAGACACACCATAGACCAACAAATGAAGCAACCTCCTCAACTGCATCATGAAAGGGAGGGACACCCAACACTGGGTTGTGGATATGCCACACTCATGAGACCAGCTAGTGAGAGTATCATGAGGTGACTGGTCAGGAGCTCAGGCTCTGTCGCCCAGCTTCTGGTCAGCTTGACTCCCTCCTTGACGCAGCTTAACTAACTGCCTGCCAGACACTGAACCAACTCTGCACTCATCAACAAGCTCCTTGCCTTCTCTGCCTTGCTTTTCAGATATTTCTTTTCAAATCCTACAGTTGTTAACCCTTTCTTACCTATTCTGTAGTCTATATATTGTTGTGTGAGTGTGATGTATGACACAAGTGGTATAGATATTACTCAGAGGACTGGCATAAAAGAATCTATGATTACCCAGCTCATTGGCTACCAAATAAACCCTGAGTATTTAGCCTGGTTAGACTGACACAATTGATACAGCTAATCAATGTATCGTTACTCAATAAATTCACACATTGTGGAAAGACAAAAGTGCCTGATCTGTGTTATTGGCATAGTTTGCTCATGACAGGAAAAAAGAAAAGTAGTCAATAAAGAATTATTCCTGGGGAAATCTAAACATTGGGATTAATACATAAAGACTTTAAATTATAAACATGTTCAAAGGATTAATGGAAACCAACTGAAAGGATTAAAGAAAAGTATCTAATCATGGTGGCACATACCTGTAATCCCAGAACTTGAGAGCTGAGGCAGGATGATAACAAGTTTGAGACCAATTTAGGTTACATAGTGAGCTCAAGGCCAGCCTGAACTACATAGGAAGACCCTGTCTCAAAAAAATACTTACAACAAACAAACAAAAAAGAAAAGAAAGTATGAGAATGATGTGATAAAACAGAGCATAACCATAAAGAAATATAAACCTTAATGACCTTGGGTTAGGTCATACTTTTATATGATGTCAGAAATATGCCCAACAAAATGATAAATTGAACAGCAGAGAGATTTATGAGACAGATGGAAAAGTCAAAAGTATTCTGAATTTGAAGCCTGAGCAAACAGGGCTATTGTGTGACCCAGTAATGCAAGGAGCAGAAAGACAAGAACTGATTCAGGAAGATGATTCACAGTTGACCGTCTGGTGCTTAAACATTGAATTTAATTCATTTTCACCTCCATTTCTTATTGGCTAGATAATTCACTATTGGAGTAAATCCAAATCAGAGGAAAGAAAAGATTCTCATGTAATTCATCTCATCAGTTGTTAATGACTCCAGTAAAAGGTTGGAATGTCAGAGTAAGAAACTCTAGCTCCTGTAATAGACAAATACCATTATCTTAGTAGTTTAAGGTGGTTTGATATTTGCTTATATCAAATTTAATGTAACTTATAGACTGCAGCATGGATAGAGAGATGAGTTCTGCTCTGTCCAGTCATTTTAAAATGATATGATTCAGCCGTCTATAACGGGTGCATTCCAAGTCACTCCAGTCATAAGGGAAAAAGTGTAGAACTGAAGGGAGATGACAAACGTGGCTCACTTCTGTCCCTACTTCATAAGCAGCAGTTGTCTTAATGTCCCAGTCAATTCCAGAGATGGATGGAAGGCGTTAATTTAGCTCAGTCTTTATCACAAAAATGAAAGTGAATAAAGTCTTTACCAAGGTAGCCGTGGCTTCAGAATTAATCTTGAATACATGTCTTATTTTTTTACTCTGTGAGCAATACCCACAAACTACTGACAGCTGAAACCAAAAATAATCCCTGCAAAAATATGATAATATGCCAAATGTTATAACCTGGATGTAATTAATGTGAAAACTAACTGTGCTGCAATCTTTCAAAACCAGCACAAGCAAAATATGTATAACTTCAGTTGTAAACTTTCTTCCACTAGTCTTTCCCTGAATAAGTTGCCAAAGTATTTTTAGTTTTAATTTATAAAGCCTTCAACTATAGAAGTAACACCAGAATAACAGAATGCTGTCATGAAATTTAACAACGGAATTTCATCTCATTATTGTTTTATTTTTCCCTAAGTTTAGAGTAAATATGCTTGCATGTAGCTACATGGATTTAATTATGAATTTAAAAAAAGCAGAAACTTTGCAGTAGAGAAATATCAGATTTTAATGCATAAGAAATAAATCCTTTCGTAAGCCCTTTGCCAAATTATATTTATCTACACAATTCTTTCATTCGTAGCATCTCTATCTATGTTATTAAATATTCCCCCTGTGCTTTAGGGCTTTTAAATTACTGCTTGGGCTCTCAAGTCGAAAAAAAATTTAATGAGATAAATTCATTATTCTGGACATAAAGGCAGTGTGTTTATTACAGGATGATAACGCTGTGTGTTTTCCACTTCATTTTACACACGTAACACACGCACACACACCTCTTGGAAGCAGGAATAAGTCTGGCTGCTTCATGACTTGTGATATCACAGAATTTCCTGTAAGGATCTAGCTGTTTTCCTCGAAAACTTGAAAAGGGAGATCCAGCGTCTGTCTGTTCCGGATTCCACTAGCGTCTGCCTCTGGAATCAGTATTTCCCTGCAGTCTGTATCTCGGGATCCTGATTTGCCATCTCACAGTCTTCCACTGCACTTGGATTGGGCAGAAGGAAGCAGAGGAGGAGCCATTCTAAACATTTTTTTTCTCCTTCATGCACCATATAAATCAGCAGCCGGCACCCTCCGCTCCTCACGCTCAAAGCACTGCTTAGGCTGGGAACTGCCGCTTCTGAGAGGCAGCCGGTGTGACCATGTGCGCGCAGCTTTGACTCCCAGTGGCACAGAGCTTCCCAGGAAAATTATTTTGAAAAAGCATGAATGCACAAGACTAAAGTCAAAGCAGAAGTGAGAACAAAAAGCAAACGGCAGCCTTTTCTACTGAGAATAAGCATTTTAATGCCTAAGAAGTTTAAAGTAATGATTAGAGCCATACCTAAAAAAGACTTTGAAAACTCCACTTCAAGGTCTGATGCTGTGACTGTCCCCGCAGCAGCCATGCCAACTCCAGCCTCATAACTCTCAGTCACAAAGACTGGGAGGAAGTAACCGAGATTCCCAGACCCTGGAGATTAAATCAGTTCAAGGGGATTTGAATCCATTTGCTGCCTGATGATGAACTCCACCCACCACCATGGGATGCACACTTCACTTCACTTCTGGAACCGCAGCAACTACGGACTACACAACAATGCCAGCGAGCCCCTGGGGAAAGGCTACTCGGATGGAGGTTGCTACGAGCAACTTTTTGTCTCCCCGGAAGTGTTTGTGACTCTGGGTGTCATAAGCTTGTTGGAAAACATTCTGGTGATCGTGGCAATAGCCAAGAACAAGAATCTGCACTCACCCATGTACTTTTTCATCTGCAGCCTGGCTGTGGCCGATATGCTGGTGAGTGTTTCCAATGGATCAGAAACCATTGTCATCACCCTGTTAAACAGTACTGATACAGACGCACAGAGCTTCACGGTGAACATTGATAATGTCATTGACTCTGTGATCTGTAGCTCCTTGCTTGCGTCGATTTGCAGCCTGCTTTCCATTGCAGTGGACAGGTATTTTACTATATTTTATGCTCTCCAGTACCATAACATTATGACAGTTAAACGGGTTGGGATCATCATAAGTTGTATCTGGGCAGCTTGTACAGTTTCAGGCATTCTCTTTATCATTTACTCGGATAGTAGTGCTGTCATCATCTGCCTTATCACCATGTTCTTCACCATGCTGGCTCTCATGGCATCTCTTTATGTCCACATGTTCCTGATGGCTAGACTTCACATTAAGAGGATTGCAGTCCTGCCGGGCACTGGTACCATTCGTCAAGGTGCTAATATGAAGGGTGCAATTACCTTGACCATACTGATTGGAGTTTTTGTTGTCTGCTGGGCTCCATTCTTTCTTCACTTAATATTCTATATCTCTTGTCCCCAAAATCCATACTGTGTGTGCTTCATGTCTCACTTTAACTTGTATCTCATACTGATCATGTGTAATTCTATCATTGATCCTCTCATTTATGCACTTCGGAGTCAAGAATTGAGGAAAACCTTCAAAGAGATCATCTGTTGCTATCCCTTGGGAGGCCTCTGTGACTTGTCTAGCAGATATTAAGTGGAGTCAGAGGACACACTAAAAACCTGCAAAAGACTTCTTCATTCTTACACAACCTGAACAGTATACTTCAGTAATTTCTGTGTCTTCTATGTAGTGCTTTGATTGAAAATATCTATTGTAAATTCAAGTTTGTGGGTTTTGATACAAAAAATGTCCAGTCTCAGTATTCTTTAAATGTCATGCTACTTTTTGGTTGTAAAATGTGAATGTGTATTATATGTCTTAGGTACTTTAGATTTACAAAAAACAAGAGGCATGTTTATTAAAAGCTCAACAATTTCTCTCCTTGTTATTCATCAGAATTTGAAACTTTGTTCTGGTAACACAGAAATGAGAGCTTCATTAAATATAGTCTCATAAACGTTTTCCTATATTATACTATCCAACCTTGAAATGTAGAGATTTGAGTCTAACATTAAAGGAGAAATCTTTTAAAGAATATATACCCAATCATTAAATAACTCAATGTCATCAGTGAAATTTCAAGTAACTTAATAAAAGCTTGTCTTTCTCCCTGTGCAGATGGAGAAATGAAGCTACTCTTGAGAGAAAACAGTTACTGGAAAAAATAAGTAATATTCTACATCAGAAAACTACCATGTTTCTCAAAGGCAGAAAGATTCATCTGCCCAAGCAAACACCTTCACACTGCACACAGGCTGGGGGGGGTGGGCAGTAATAGCAGCTTACAGAAATCAGAGTGTTCTGGAAAACCTGAACTGTCATGTCAAGCTGAACTTCTGTTACAAAATTATCCCCAACCATGAATGATTAAAAAAAAAAATAAAGACTTTCTGACACATTTAACTAGGGACATGGTGTTTGCTGAAATGTTCAGGAGAGTTGGTATTCCATTCAGAAGTTCAGCATTCAATCTCAAAAGAACTATATAATTGAGGAATTCTTTCACGTTTCTTAAGGAGGTGACTTGCTGTTTACTTATTGTTTATTTATTGAACTGGGGTATAAGTACTGACCATCAAAGATTTTAACTTTCCAGACCAAATCCATAGCACAAGTGTTTTCAGGCAATATTTGTAAATTCCTAAATGAGGGTGTTTGTGATAAGGCATATTATAAACAGGAAATAAAGGCACTGACTGATTCCCAACAGAGGTCATGACATAAACTAGACTTTCACAGTCACATCTGGGAGAAACAATTCCTGTTTTGCTCCAGAATAATCCCACATTTTTGGCCACTGAGCAATAAAAGCTGTGCTTTCCCGTCTGAGGGTACTATAAAATAAAGAATGTATCAAGCTGAAGATTAGCAGAAAACTATCTCGTGACTGAATTTTCAATGTCTTTATATACTCCCGAGGCAGAGATCATGTACAAAGGTACATCTTCATTCAGATCTAATTGTCTGCACATTAATTATAGAATCTGAGAAACATTTAGCATTCATATGGAAACATTGTCTCAAAACATATTGGCAAAGTCATTACATTTACAAGTGAAAAGTAATCCTGAAGCAGGATTATAATCCCACTGATTGGTCTATTTTAATGCAAAAATAAATGTGAGTTTTAAAATACGGACTATTATAACATTTACAATCTGCTGCTGCTTGGATCTCAAGTGTGCAGAGGTCCACATGGTAAAGGTTCACTCCGCAGGTGACACCGTTGGGTAGTGGTGGAGCCTACAGGAGGTGGAGCCTGGTGGAAAGTCTTCAGGTCACTGAAGATGTGCACTTGAAAAAGATAATGGGACTCCAGCCTCTTCCTCTTTCTCTCTGTTGCTCCTGGCCATGAGGAGAGCTGTGAACTTCTGCCATGATGTGCTGCCTGATCACTGAGCCAAGGCAACAGAGCCAACTGATCATGGACTGAAATTTCTAAACCTACAACCCAAGTAAATCTTTCTTCCTTCATAAGTTAACTATCCAAGTATTTGTTATAATGATGGGATGCTCCTAACATGCAGTAGGCATACAGATGTATATTTGCTGTGGTTACTATCCCTGTTCATTCTTTCACATAACAATTCTGAGAAATCCCAGACACTGAAAAGAGATTCGTAAGCATAGTATGTCTCCTGTAGTGGCTGTCCTTTCATCTGATTCTATTTCTCCCTTATGAGTCATGTCAGATGCTCAGTAGGAAATCCCAGTTTATATTCTTTACATTAACACCCTCTTCTGGAACAGTGCAGAGTGTATGTTGGCTATCAGCTACCTACAGGCTCCCTTAGATGCTCATGGCTTAATTTGGGCTTCAGTGTCTTTTAGTGCTGAGATTCTTATTTACCTATCCAGTTCTCCAAACCTTTCCCAGTGATATCATTTTCTGTTACTATAGTAAAATATATAAGATCCTCCAGAGAGAAAATCCTTAACCAAGCCATCTCTGACCTTCATCGCACATCCAGAAAAATTTGGACCCTCTCCATCTCTAACCCAATGTCTGTTGGTTTAATCAAGGTGATGTTATGGTTGAAACTCGAGGCATAAATAAATGTAATCAGAGTTGGAAAGTGTAGGGGAGAGTGGAGCTGGAGTTTTGGAGGAATGAGTTTTGAAATGCACAAAATGAAGGCACCACAGGACACTGGTCTTTAGAGCAGATGCAGAAGAGATGGTTACTCCAGTTTGAGAACTTTAAATATATTTAGGACAAAGAAAAGTTTTGTAGAACTGCATGAGGACTTTCAACATAAGAGAAAGGGATTATATTTCTGTTTATTTCAGCCTACATCTAATAGGAGAATGTCACTGAGGTAAGGCTTACAAAATTATCCAACCACAATATGTATATTCCAGATTGACTCTCAGATACTGGCAAGTTTAATATTGCAGTCCCATTTTCCCTGCTGTTTTATTTCTGTGAATTTTACCTCCACTATTTACGTGTAAACTCCTTTGGGAATAAGGAGTCATATGTTCATATTTTATTCCCACAGAATCTAGTGTATTTGACATTTAAGAGATACTGAAGACTATCTAATACAAACAAATACAGTGTTTCTGATTTCTGAAAATGGTTTCCAAGACAGTCTCACCTTGGACATTCTTGATGCTACAGCTATTTCAGAGGTTATGGATGAACTTTCTTTAGCAGTGGCTGCCTAGCCCTCATACCCTTGTCCTACCTTACCTGCCTTCAGAGAAGGACAACAGTTTCCTTGAAGAAGGAACTGAGTTTCGATTAAGTGACTTACACACAGTAATATGATAAAGATCACCTCTAGCCACCCTTCTAAACAACCATGATCAATAATTACAGATGTGGAATCATGGCACAAATGAAGTAATAAGGAAAGGTATGTCCCATTGGGTGATCTTGAGTTTACTGGGGATAAAAGTAATTAGTGTTAGTTTTCATTATGTCACACATTGATCCATCCAGCCATGACATTAGGAGTTAGAGCTGTTTGAGGCTAAGGACTCTTGTATGTCTAAAACTTAGCACAAATGAGAACTTCTCCCCATGGCACACCCATTAGGGATAAAAAACACATGGGCTACAGTAAGTAGAAGTAAGGTACAGCATCGTGTCTGTGGCACTCTCACCTCCACTCCAGTGAAGTACCTCCCAGGATATTGAAATACAGGATGTGGCCTATCTTATAGGGCCCACATCATCCCTTCCTCCTACTAAAGTCATGTGTTGACATCATGCCACCTATCAGCCCGCAGAATGAAAATCCCTGCACATTGTTATTGAAAAGGCAAGAGAAAAAAATATATATGGAAAAGAGAAAAGGAAAGAGAATGCTTACTAAGCTTTGGATTTGCCATGTCAACCTAATGGAAAAATAAATAAAAAGTCAAATAAATAAATAAATAAATAAATAATGCCAGAAAACATACATTCATGAGCTTCTACTTTAGATATATACTGACTCAGTCCCTCTGGTGGCTCAGAAATTTCAACACATGGAGTGTAAAGATGTAAAATGGTTGAAAGGAGTCATCGAGGATGGTCTTGAAGCCTTCTGCATAGTAGTTACCTTTTACTTGGGCTGTGTGTCTTCTTGAAAATTCTCTGGAGGAAGATTTGAAGACCTTAGTGTGACTAATAATAAATTGGAGTATTACAGGATTCCTAAAATGTGTCTCCATCAGAGCAGTTCTTCTGTTTGGTGAAAAAATAGTGGGATAAAAGGAGAAAGGAAAATAACAAAGAGTGCTGTCTTCATTTCTACCCATTTTTGTCATTCTATTAACCAGGTGTTATTCTAACACATCTTTTAACTTGTAGGATATTTTGTCCTTTAATAGCTCCCTCACTAACTTAAAAGCCGATGTTATTATACATGGTATGCATTCTCAATTTTTCCATTTGATTTGTTCTGTTCTGACACAGGAATTCCAGAAGAGAAAAAGAGAAACCTATGCATTCATATTAGTTTGGTTAATTACCTCAATGGTGTGGTTCAAATAGATAAGAAGGTGAGCACCTTCCACTGCGTTTGACCTAGATTGTCCAGCCTCACAGAATCTTACTGGGAAGATTACATTTCTAATGCACATGAAAAAGCAGGCTACAACCATGACTCTACATTTACTGCAAAAATTGCAGCATTTTTACCAAGACCCAAGAAAAAACCCCATCACAAATATGTACTATGATATTAGAAAAAGAATGAAGGAATAAAGAAAATTAGCCTACATTAGTCAAGCTGCAATACAAATCAATGTATCCATGAAATAATACTAAAGAAAGGGAAAATGTCTATTAAAAAAATTATGAATTTAATTACAACATTTGAGTGGTCTTTCACAAATGACTCCTGTAAGTTTTCATTTATCAAATTGACAATTTTTTAAAAAACCAAATGAAAAATATTCCAAGTTGTTGAGAAGGCAGCAAAGTAAGTGGTTTCCATTGTTTTATGTTCAAATGTAAATTGATACAATTATTTTCAAGGACACTATGCAATATGTATCACAAACTTTAAAAATGTCCATCCTTTGATCACTGCATTCCAATTCATTGTAAAAGAGTGCTTGCTAGATTAAGAAATTATCACCTGTTTAAGAGCCCACATAACTTCCCATATGTACCTATCTGATGATTATTAATGCTACATTTGATGTGGTTACCTTCATAAATCTGTGTTCATTAGTGACACACCATTTCATCACTTTTACTGTTGTACAAAATATTGGTACTTAGGAAGTAAGGAAATACTTTATGATAACTTTTTGATATCTGACACATGCCTTTTCTTCTGCCCACTCTTAAGATTTGTGAAGAAAGACTATAAAATCAATGACTTTTGGATGAGATCAGACCTTAAATATGAACTCTCCAACCTCTATATAGATTCAGAGAAACTGTGCAGTCAATGGCCGTGACAATCCCTTAGTCCTCATTCCAAATGTTCAGAGTCTCCTGTGAATAAATAAAATATGCCTTAACCAGTCATGGAGACCCAGGACTAAATTTTTGTTACTCTACTTTTAGCTGCAAGATTTTGTTGAAGTTAGTTTTCTTGTTATTAAATATGCCAAATACCTGCATGATTGGTATATTAAAAGAACAAAAGAAAAATAAAATCAAGGATGTAAAATTCCACAAAATAATACTCAATATATACAGGCACTAAAAAAGATAATCGTACTTTAAGTACAAAATAAACGGGTGAATTTTACATGAATGAAGACCTCTTTGTTTTATCAACACTTTCAAATATTCAGTGCTAGCAATAAACATACTGAGGTCTTGGGCTTAATTATGTATTTTTCCCTAAATCACATTTAATAACTTCCTGTGTATAAATTAATATATTTACACATAATAGATACAAGGGGACACCTGTACTCTAAAGGATAATTTGTTATCACCAATGCTGCAAATTTTGACACATCCAATACTGCAAAAGGCAAATTAAAATTATAATGTGTCAAACATGAAATAGCCCATCCTTTTCTGAGATTGATTTCTCATTAACCTGTATGTTGTGAACTGAACTAGTACAAAAAAATCATTATCCAAGACAAGGTTACCGATTTACACCAAAGCAGTGTACATGAGAGTAGAAAGGGCATCTGCTTTATACTGAGTCCTGGTCTCAAATCTCTAATAAATACTTATCAGCTCTAGACTCCTGGTCAAATTATTTAACTGTTTTAATCATCTAGAGAATAATGCTTAAAATGATATTTCTTCTCTTATGGTTAATGATAGATATTCTAAACAGTAGAATTTCATAACTGATTTATAAAATCTAGTGTAGGGCTTGTTATGATAGGTAGCTATTATTACAATAATCAAACTACAGACCAAAGTTTATTAGATTCTTGATTGTGGAAGTTTAAGACTGACAAGGACATGAGTACATTCAGTTCTCTAGAGTAAAAATATAGCAATATATTCAAATCTGTTTTCAACATTTTGTTTATTTTTAACAAGTGAAGGAAATAAAAACAGATGCCTATGTTTATTATTTTTAAATATGAAGAAACTTTGAATACTCCAAAAATATTCAGTGGGAATAGTAAATGAAATATGAGAGGACAATGAAGATTGTCTCATTGACTTCAGAAATGTTTTAATTCTAACACTGAATGAAGAGTTTAATCTTTAGTTTAATATTAAGCTTCACAACTTAGACATATATAGTATTGAATAAAACAAGAGCACTTGTTTTATTCAGTACTACATGAAAATGCACAGTAAGCAGAAACATGAAAAGATGTGTTTGCATATAATAAATAAAACATTTCTAGCACCATTTAATACTGCCACTTTAAAAAATTAAAGAGGAGCTTTGATCTAAGACAGAAATGGTTCAATTTGGTCCCAGATTAATGAAATTAACAAACACAGTTTATAATTATCAAGTGTTTTCACTGTCAAGAGACATCTGGAGGCTCCACAAACATAAAGCCATGTGGAAAATTTCAGCAACTCAGGAACTTCACTACAAATTATACTGTTATGACTAGTTTTCTAAATCTAATAATACAAAAATTATGTGACACTTTACTGTAATACTCAAACCACCACTAAATACAATTCTAAAGTGACAATGTAACAATAAATTTGCTCATAACTCTTCCTGAGAATACACAAAATTTAAAATTTTGTTTATTATAACCAATTCTCTACAATGGATGTAATCATTATGTACTGCAAAATTAAAAATTAAAAAAATTCTGCTTGCTATAATTTCTTAACTTGAATTTGTCTTATTTATAGTATTTATTTTGAAGTGTCCCATTAAAAACAATACATTTAGATGTATAAATGTCAGTGTCCCATGGATTTCATTTAAAATAAATTATTGCCTTTTGATTTTTAAATGACAATAATTATAGATATCTATGGAGTAGTTTGACATTTCAATACATATACACAATCTATAAAAAATAAAGGAAATAAGCATTTCTTTTTTCTTAAACCTATGTCATTTCTTTATGTTTGAATCCTTCAAACATAAACATATGAAAATTCTTCAATAAATATATAATGAATTTTTATAAACTACAGTTAATCTACTGTGCTACATGAACACTAGAATTTATTCCTTCTAATTTTCCAGTCTCATTTTGTTCCTCCATTCCTTCTCCTTCATTCTTTTGTTTTGTTTTGTTTTGTATTGTATTGTTTTTTGGTACCAGGAATTAAACCCAGGACCTTGTGCTTCCCAGGCAGGTTCTTATGCCACTGAGTTGTATCTCCAGCCCCCTTCTCCTTCATTCTGACTATGTAACATGTTATGTTTATAGATTTGTATTTATTGAACTATCACTGTATCCTTGAGCTAAATTTCACTTGATCATGGCCTATGATCTTTGTTGATATATGATTAAATATTGTTCGTTGCGATTTTGATCAAAATTTTTGCATCAATGTTTATTAGCAATATTGGTGTAGATAGATAGATAGATGGATAGATCTTTAGATAGATCTGGCATCAGGGTAATACTGTCCTTGTGGAATGAGGAAGGGCTCCCTTCTCAATTTTTAGGAACAACCTGAAAAAAATTGGTATTAGTCTTTTTTAAAAGTTTTGTGTATACTACATTTCATATAGCATCAATACATAATGGAATATTACTCAGCCATAAACAAACATAAATTCAAGACATTGGTTGGAAAATGAATTCACCTGATAAATATAATATTCAGTTAAATAAGTCAGACACACAAGCTTAAATACCTTGAAGAGGGCCTGAATAAGGCAAAGTGTAAAGAAAGAGCAAAATAAAGCACTGATAAAGGACATGGGAGATTTATCTTTTGCAAACAGGAAGGGATCCAAGAGTCTGAGGATGTATATGTAACAAATATCCATGATAAATGCAAACATTATATCTCATAAACATAAACAAATAATAGTGATGATAATAATAATAATGGAGAAGGGAAAAGGGAGAATCTAATGACAGAGGAGAAAGTGGGTTGGGCAAAGAGGGGAGTAAAGAAGAATCAACATGTGTTGAGTACATTCACCTACTTCCTTAGATAAATGTATATTTCATGTATTGCAAATATGCATTAATAGACTAAAATTAAATAAAGTAAAAGCTTGGTATTCTTCAGCAATTAAGTTATTCAGTCCTGGAATCTTCTTTGTTGCAAGACTTTTTACTACTGATTCAATTTCCTTACTTATCTAAAATAACGTATACTATTTTTATTTTTACTTAGTTCTTTGATTTACAGAGCAATCTTAAGATAATTTACAGTAATTACTTTTATGATTTTGTTTGTGAAGGATTGCTCATATGATGTTGAAAATTATATGCTGAAAATAATTTTATCTATTCGTGTTATAGCTATTAGCTATTCACTCAATTTAAAAATAAAATCCATATATTCCATCTCTAATTTTCCTTTCTAGTCTATCTCATCATACACAGTGGTCCCTTTGTTCACGAACTTAATTTGTTCTATAATTTTAGAAAAGATGGCAACGTTTGTGTTTGTATGGCAAAGTTGGCCATAGTTATGTTTGTCACCTGATGCAGAATTTGCAAACTGCTTGTCCACCACTGCTATCAGAAGGCTTGTTTCCTATGGGCAGCCAGCATGGGCAAGGAGACCAGCCAGGTCTGCCTCTGCTTGCTGGCTGCTGCCATCATAAGGCTTACTTCCTGCGGGTGGCCAGTGCAAGCAGGGAGGCACAGCCAGATAAGCCCCATACACCCACAGGCCACCATTGATGACCCTTGTTTCCTTTGGGCAGCCAGTACCCACTGGGAGAAACAGATAAACATACCTCTGGGTGACTGCCACCACTGGGGTAGTCCCTATGTGAACACACAGGCTGAGAGAAGAAGCAGATTCAACACCGCACACCCCTGGACATCAGGGAAGCCCCAGTGTAGCTGCACAGGTCTGGAGAAGCCCTCCCCATTCTCTGCTACCTCCCTGGGAAGCTGGAATCAGAAAAACCAGATGCCTGGCCCATTTCCATACAATGTGGAGGGGCAGCCAATGTGGGAAGTGCCTGGGACCCCACAACCTGCTTGTTGGGAGAAACCCAAGAGAATGTCAAGACAAAGGAGCAAAAAGCAATCTCAGACCTCCAACCCACACAAAACAAGTCTGGGACATATGGTCATGGAAGAATATGGAAGTCAGACACCTCAAATCTCCAAGAGGATAGCAACTGAAGTAAAGAAACAACTTCATGAGACTGTAAAAGAATTCAGATCAGAAATAAGGTTCCAGATAAAAGAAGAAATCACAAGCATAATGAAAGAATTGCTGAGGGCTGGGGATTTAGCTCAGCAGAAAAAGTGCCTTCTTGGCAAGTGTAAGATCATAAAATCAATCCCTGGTACCACAAAAAAAAAAAGAAAAGAAAAGAAAGAAAGAAAGAAAGAAAGAAAAAAGAATTGCTGAGCACATCTAAAGAAGACATGGATTTAAAAAGAGGAGCACAGGAAAATGATGGAAACCTTGAACGAACAAGATAGAAAAGAATTACAATGTTTGAAACAGATTCAAAGAGATATTCAGGAAATTAAAAAGTTAATCAAAAACTGGCAAAACCACTTGAAAGAGACTGAAGATGAACTTTCAGACCTTGAAGACATGATCTCAGCTAGTGATCGGGAAAGGAAAGATCTCTTTAAAATAACAAAGAACTAGGAAATAAGAATTCAGCAGCTTCAGGGCCAGGAGTTTGGATCAGTGGCTTAAGTGCCTGTCTGGCAGGTGCACGACTGTGAGCTCAATCCCTAGTGCCAAAAAAAAATAAAAGAATTCAGCAGCTTTAAGACAATGCAAAGAAAAATAATTTAAGAGTCATAGGTATCAGCAAGGACAGGGATCAACACAAATGAAATAAAAAGGCTATTTACAGAAGTAATAGTAGTAAACTTCCCAAACATGGGAAAAGGATCTGGCATACAAATAAGCAAGGCATATAGGACTCCAACTAGCCATAACCAAAGTAAATATATACCCAGACATGTAGTAATCAAGATCCCAGAAGTTCAGCACAAGAGCAGAATATTAAAGACTGTTAGAAAAAAAACAAAAACAGATCACCAATAAAGGAAAACTGTTGGAGACCACTATGAAGGGGTTTTGAGTAGGATTTAAAATTAACTAATTGGCTTTCTGTTTATCTGTGAGCCTGTCCAAGGTGTAGGCCCCTTGCCTGGTGATGGGAGCTGATTCATAGTAACTGAACCTCCATGAATAACTGGTCCTGGCAGAGGTCTGTAGTGACCTGTGATGTCAGAGATACCTCAAAGGGCAAGATAAGGTCACCGTTAAAGATGCCTGGCTCAGACTCAAGTAAATAGATGGAGACTGCAGCTGCAGTCCTGTTCCCACCATAAATGCCATCATGGAGATAAGACAATTTTCCTTAATTGGCACAATTTACTACTTGGAGAAGTCTTTAAAGTGACTCCCAAAGTCCTGCTCATTTCCCTCACTTTCCTCAGTATCCCTTCTCTTTGTCTGCTTTGATAATAAATACGGGCAAGGAGTGAGGCTCTTTGTCTTAGCCCTCATGATAGCTGCAGTGTCAAGAACTCTGCAGGGGCTTTGATCCTGCTGGAGCCCTAAAATCATACCACTTGTCTCATTTATTTAAGCCTTTGCTGTACACTCATTTGGGAGATTGGGGATCTAGGCCGGGTCCCTGATAACTGGCGCCTGGACCAGGGACCTGAAATCCTTGGACTAGGAATTTTAGCCTGGATGAGTCAGTCCACCCAGAGTGGAAAGAGTTTGATACAGAAGAAGGCCCTCACAGGATGGAAACTTCTCCAGCAATGCCTGTAGAGGAGAGGGAAGAACAAGAAACGTGAGTCTTCCCGCTGTGAACAAGCCATTTTACCCAGGAGTAGCTATGGGTCAGCGTTTTTCTACTGAGGGGCAAAGGTATTTAGTGCTGCTCCAAAGCCTGCTTAAACACTCAGGAGCTCATGTGCCAAAGAAAAACCTAGCAAAAATGTTAAAAGAGATCACCAAATATCATCCATGGTTTCCTCAAACAGGCACTGTAGATACTGATATTTGGGAAAGAGTTGGAAAAAATTTTAAAAGGACACACAGCACATGAAAAATCATTTCCCCTGAGATGTTCTCAACTTGGAATCTGGTCTGTTCAGTTTTAAGTCCCTTACAGAGCTTGCAGTCAGACTCTGATTCAGGCACAGAGGAAGTTAAAGAACTTCCCACTGAGATACCTGCTGCTGAAGCTCAACAAAGGGAGCAAGAGCCTATACAAAGAATTTCTCACACGGCTCTATCCAGAAACTTACAGGTTGTAGGGGGAGAGGCTGCCGCAAAGGGGGAGAACGACATCCCCCCTGCTTGCTTCCCAACTGAAATTAAAAATGATGCTAATGATGGGGAATATACTGATTATAAGCCCTTTGAAATACAACTGCTAAAAAACCTTAGACAAAGTGTGGCTAACAATGGAGTTCAAAGTCCGTTTACTGTGGGACACTTACAAAATGTTTTAGATACATATCCATTGATACCTTATGATATCAAACATCTGGCACAAACATGCCTGTCTTCTGCTCAATTCCTTCATTTTGATGTAAAGCTAAAAACTCTTATTTCAGAGCAGGCTCATAAAAACAGGACGAGTCCAAAACCACATCCAGCAATAAATGAGGAAATACTTTCTGGGACAGGAAAATATGTGCGAATTGAGAAGCAGATTCAAGCAGTCTCTGAGCTGTTTGTGTGTCTGTTCTCCATGCACCAACGCTCAGCCCACCTTCAGGGACTCTGTGGACCTAGCCCAGCTGGACCGTGGTAGAAAACGAATTAGAATCACAGCAGACTTCCCAATACAAACCATCAAGTCAAGAAGAGTTTGGAGTGAAGTGTTTCAAATTCTGAAAGAAACCAACTTCCAACCCAGATTGATGCACCCTGAAAAACTATCTTTCAAAATTGATGGAAAAATAAGATATTTCCATGATAAAGAACAACTGAAGAAATTCATGACTACCAAACCAACCCTACAAAGAGTGCTGAAGTATATTCAAAAGAGAGATAAAGATGACCATGGCTCCAGGAACAGCAGCAGAAGAGGACCACCAAACAGGACAGGCAATTGAATAAAGGAGAAAAATGGAGGGCCAGCAACAGGAGGACTGCATGGCAGAGACAAACCAATGTTTGCCGGTTGTCACCATTAATGTAGATGGTCTCAATTCATCAATAAAAAAAAATACAGGGAGAGTGGATCAAGAAACAAGATCCATCAATATGCTGTATACAAGAGGCACATTTAACTCAAAAGGAAATTCATAGAATGAAAAAGGAGAGAAAACAATTTTTCCAAGTGACAGGAAAACAGAAAAAAGCAAGGGTAAGTTTCCCATCAACTGGTGAATGAGTAAGAAAAATATGATATTTTCATACAATGGAAATCCACCCAGCTATAAAATAGGATAATCTCAAGGCTCTTGTAGGTAAATGGATGCAACTGGAGATCATGTTCATGGCCAAATTGATTTGAACTCATATGAGTGAACACTGAATTATCTCGCTAGCATAAAAAACTGAAGGAGTTAGTGGAATCCAAAAAGCATAATAGATATTATGAAAGTGATAGGGGAGGAAAAACCTCAGAGGAGAAGGTGGCAACCATTGTTAATTTCTTATTGTCTTGTCTTGAACTGTTGTATCATTTTCATAATTTTTTTAGGTTTGGTTTTATTCTGTCTTGTTTCATTAGATTTTACTGTGTCTGATGGTATGGGCAGCTATTTTGAAGATAACAGAATGTATTATGGTAGCCATGGTTGGTTTCCTATTATCTTGTTTTGAAGTCGTATAATGCTGTGATTCTTTTGTTTTGATTGGTTTTATTCTGTTTTGTTTTGTTTGCTTTTAGTATGTGTCATGGTATGAACAGCTATTTTGAAGAAGATGAGACATTATAGTAGACATTGTTGATTTCCCATTGTTTTGTTTTGAAGTCCTGTAATGCTTTCATTCTTTTGCTTTGATTGGTTTTATTCTGTTTTGTTTTGTTTGACTTTACTTTGTGTGAAGGTATGGACAACTATTTCGAAGAAAACAAGCGATATTACGGTAGTCATTGTTGATTTCCTGTTGTCTTGTTTTGAAGTCCTGTGTTGTTTGCATTGTTCTGTTCTGATTGGCTTTGTTCTGTTTTGGTTTGTTTTGTTTTATTCTCTTTAAAATAAAAAATTAAAAAACAAAATTTTACCAAACATTTCCATTTGTGAACCACACTGTTTGCAAACAAATGTGTTCATGAACCAAGATACCACAGTATCTACCTTTTCTACATAATCATCTTAACTTTACATAAGGTTTAAAGTGTCTCAAACTAAAGTGTTCAATGATACAAAAGCCTGACTCCTTCTTTTTTTATTTTTATTCTTATATATTCATGATTCCATCATTCTCCTTGGGATAGAAATTCAAAACCTCAGTCACTTTGTACTCTCACTCACAGCTTAAATTAGTGAGATTTTGGATAGATGCTTGGTACATTAACCCTGGCACAAATGTCTGTGACTTTTTGGATGTACACTTGAAAGACATGGAAAGCAAATCTATGAATTCATAATTCTTATCAAATAGACAGCGACATGACTGATTTGTTTGACTTTGGTAGGCTTTTTGAGAAACTGTTTAACTCCCACAGTCAGAGATTGTGGTTATGCATATACATTTGGTAGCTTTGAGTATGTGCAGTGTGAAAGATAGTGCTCAAATCCCTCTGCATGTCTTCTAGCCTGCAGTCCATTCTTCCATTGTCTCCCAATCTGCTTCCAAAGAAACACATCCCCACCACTGTTCTTCGTACTATGACCAAGATTCCCACAATTATTAAATCCAATGATCACCAGTTGGGTTAATTTTATTTAGATCAAAAGTAAACATTACACGTTGTTTATTTTCTTTTCTCTGTTATGTTTGCTCCATGAGAAATCAAAAATTCTTCCTTTTCCTCCAACCTCAAAAGTTTCTTCTCTCACAGCATCCTTTGAAGAAGCAGATTCATCATCTTCCCTGAACACTTAGCAGTGGGATCTCCCACAGTTCAGTGCTCTGTACTGTTCTCTGTCTACTCCCATTTATGTACACAAAGTATCATAAAGCATGAAATATTGCTAGGCTAAAGAGTCCCAAAGATGTGATTTCAATATAAGCAACTTTCTCCAACAATAGACTTGCTTACTCAACTATGTTTTGACCATCTGTACATAAATTTCATCCTTTCTTTTTTCCTTTCCTTTCCTTACTTTCATTTTTTTCAATACAAAAGATTGAATCTAGATAGTTCTCACTGAGCTGCTCCCCTACCCCTTTTTAAATTTGTTTATTGTGAGGCATTAAATTGCCTAAACTGGGCTCAAACTCATGATCCTCTTGCCTCAGCCTCCCAGAGTACTGAGATAACAGGAATGTATCACCATATACACCTTGAATTTTTTTTCTCTTGCACTCTATTTCAAATTAATCAGGATATATTTTTGGCCTTGTTGTTAAAATAGTTCCACTGTCTTCCCTCATCGTGTCCACTTCACTGTCACTGCTCTTGGTCAAAAACAATCATCTCACTCCTGGTTAACTGTAACAGTCTTACATCAAGTGTTCTTACTTCCAAACTTGATCAGCGATAGTTCTTTTTAACAGATCAGCCTGGAAGGATACCTTGATTTGAGAAATCAGACCATGTCACTCTTCTACTGAAAATTTTGAAATGACCTCCCACAACTCTTTCCCTTACGTACTGCAAGGAACAGAAAGGTAGTCTATGGTATGCATGAAGCATGCAAGGCAGTTTCAGTCCTAGGAACTTTACATTGTTTCTTCCATCTACCTAGAAGTCTGTCATCAGACAAGGTCTGCAGAGGGTCGCCAAAGAGAAGAAGGGAACTTCAACTCATCCTGCCTGTAGGCTGACTCCTGTCAGAGAAAATCTTACTACATATCAGTGAGAGACATAGAAAGGTTTATTAGGCAGAAAGAAACATAAGAAACACACACTCAGAGGGGAGTACAGGCACTTACAGAGTGAGACCTGCTATTGATCTGGGGCTGGCTACTTTTATGGTGTTTGGGGGTGGAAATCTGTGGAATTTGTGAATTCATAGAACGTTTGGTCTCAATTTACAGTACAGGCAATGGTCTATTCTATGGAAGAAAGGCCCACTTTACAGGTAAAAAGCATCTGCTAATCTATTGATTCTGTGAGGGATTTTGTTGCTTTTTGTGTTTTTTTGGTTTTTGGGTTTTTTTAAGACTAAGAACTTTAGGAGTGAGTAGTCTCGAAGTTAGAAAACTGTAACCTTGAGTAACTTTGTGTTCTAAAACTGCAACTTTCATAAAAGTGTAACTTCAAAATAATGATTTTCCTTGTATCATTTATACCTATGTCTATTTCTTCTATACCTCAAGACCATACCCTAAACATGCATGTGGCTACCACTCTTAACCCCTTCAAATATTTGTTGCAATATCTTTTGTCAAACTCTGTCTTGAGAATCTTTTTAAAAGAAACTGCAAGCCTACTACACCTTTACTTTTCTCAATTACTTCTTTTTTCCATAAAACTTTACAACAAATCACATTACCTATCAAATTATAATAGCTGTCTTTCTCCTATGGTAGAAGAATTAAAGATAGGTAAAAAGGAGACAAGAACATCATAAGTTTAAAATTGGATTTTAAGACTGCAATATCATACACAAATTTACCCAAGATTATTCATATCTGTACCCCCCTATCTTTACTCTCTCAGCTCCTGTGTACTTCCTAGGTGTGTTTATGCTATAAACTCAGACAAGGAAGGATTTGTAACACAGACCTAGAAGCCTGACCTACTGATATCCAATAAGTAATCAGAACAAAACTTGACCTTCATTTTGCATTCATCATCACCTTAAAACTTTGGTTCCAGGTATGTTAATCATTTAGGAAAAGTTAACAAAACAAGGTTCATTAGCCCTAAATGTACCACATCTATTTCATTCCCCCTCAAGACTGAGGCATCCAAAATTAAAGTAACTAGTTTTCAGGATTTACTTTCAGAATTTACAGGGACATGTAGTTACATTTCTACAATTTCCAGCTCCACATAGCCCATCCCTACCCCTGCTCTGAAACAGCACCTAGAATTCTCCAAACTTACTGTCTCCTAGGGTTCCAGGAAAAGTAAAGCCTGACAGACCACCCCATGATGAGATCACCCTCCTAGCAGTCTTCTCATGTGAACCTCATTGCCCCTCAAACCAAATCATACAAACCAGAATTGAGATAATGATCAACCAAACTCTGCACCCCCACATGCCTTACCTAATCCCTAAAAGCTGGGTGTTGGTGAGCAGGTCAGTCTGAATCCCTTCATCAGAGTGCCCCCTTCAGTTACTGTAGCTGGAGTCTTTTCCTATTTTCTCTATCTAATGCTACCTAATAAACCTTGTATGCTTTACACTGATATGACCTGATATTCTTTGTTAGTAAAGGAGGGGGAGGTCAAGGAGGAGTTAGTTGAGGTTCCTGTCTTCTCTTTGGGGAACCTCTTTGGACCTCATCTAATGACACTTCCATTTTTACCTAAAATTCTATAAGGGCAGAAAAGTTATTTTGTTCACTGATGAATTCCAAGCGCCTGGAATGGAACTTGTCTATAATAAGAAATGAGTAGAGATTTACTAAGTGAATGAGAGAAGGGGGAAAAAATAAAAGGATAGAAAGGTGCTTGTGAGTAGAAGAATTTAAGGGATTTATGAACAAAGATTAAACCAGGAATGATGATCACTGAGGCAGCAAAAAAAAAAAAAAAAATAGAAAATCTGATGATATGACTGAAGCCAAGGGAGAAGCAAGCTTTAGTGAACGAGTTGTCAATCATTTCACTAAAAAAGATTCTGAGCAATGTTCAGCAGTTTTTCCAACTAGAAATTTAATGTATTTTATTTGAGAATGGAATTGCAAGGATGATTGAGATGTTGATGAAAAATAGCACAAAAGGAAGAACCAATTCCTGGTAAAACACTAAGGCTGAGACCAGATTGTTTGGGTCTTATACTGGAAGCAGTAAAATAAAATAAAAAATGGATTTTAGAAACAAAGTAAAGACATTCCTAATAACAAGCTGTACTAAACAGTATGAGACATGGAATAACAAAAATAATTTCCTCAAAATGAGTTAGTTTTAAGGAAATCAAGCATAGAAGCAAAGAACTAACACAGATGAAAAAGTTACTACTACTGAATGTTTACTAAAAATTCTCAATAGTACAGGTTAGTCAATTTTCCATAAAAGACTGCCTTTTGATGAGTTCATTTTTCCTAATTATGCTGATAAGTTACTCTGTAAAGAGCTCTAATTAAGAACTGTACCTTTGAAAATACTAGTCGATAAATATGAAATGCCAGCACATTCTTTATCCCAGAGAGCAGAGGACTACCTCAGCACTTACCTGAAGACAATGACATTAGTGAGATTTTTCCTTTTTCATTCAAAGCCAGAGGCCCCATCTGAGCAGTCTACCTATCATTCACAAATGGAGGAAATCTAGCTTCACTTCACATTAGCAGGGGCTACCCACTCACAGGCTGTCTCCATAACACACAAGAGATGGAGTTCCAGCTGCCGGGGACAGAAGACTATAGGACCTGGCAAAAGCGTGCTAACCTACCTACAGCCATTACTGTCTGCAGCAGAAAGGCAAGAGGGTCTTCTCTAGCACTAGTGACAGCCAGTGAGGTTGAAGAAAATGGGTGGGCAAAGCAAGGAATATGTCAGCACACCCTCCAACATGTGGAAAGTGTGACAGAAGACTACTCTTTAATGAGATCCTGACTTATCTTTTATTCAAAACTCTTCTCTAGGTTGGGCACAGTGGAGTCAATGACCTTCATATAAGACTTTAAAGCACTGATTAAATTTATCATCTCCTCCTTTGTTAATATACAAACTACCTTGGCTGAACTCATAGAGAATGTTTATTTTTGCTTGATTTATGCACTTGAACATTTTGGCAACTGGCCCTGCATTTTTATTTTAAAATTGTATAACATAATGTATTACAAGCTTTTGAAAACTGAGGCTCATTTTTATTTGATTATCTGAAACAAAAAGATGATTAGATTTAAATAGAGTTAAAAGAAAATGTTAAACAGGCTTTCATCAGGAGAAATCCTGATGCCTAACAGGTGGCAGACCTAAAGTTAGAGAAGACATCATCCTGGACTGCATTCCTGGACCAGGGCACTAATCAGGCCTCGACCAGAAAAACTAAGGGTCTTAACTTCTTCATCCATAAAATGGAAAAACCTTTTTTCCATTTTACAAGTGAAAATGATAGGAATTGTTATCAAAATTAAGATTCAATGTACATAAAGTGCTTAGGATAATGCCTTTGCATATATAATATACAAAGAAGGCAAGAAAAGAGGGATAGAAGGCTAGAGAAGGGGAACATTGAAAAAGAAGATAGATTGGAGGGAAGAAAAAGAGAGAGAGTGAGAGGGAAAGAAAACAAACAGGCACTCCTTTGAAAGGAAAGCCATGAGTATATTTTGAATGAGTACTATAAGAAATAATGGAATGATAAGGAAGTGGTATAGAGGGATGTTGGAAACTGTTAAGTAAGAAACAATTGAGTATCGATACAGATTGATCCAAACACTACACAAGCAGATATGCAGGAAATGTATTTTGAGTCAGTACTACTATGTAGATTTCTTTTTATTCAATGAGATTCTAAATAGAATGAGAACAGAATTTACACTATATATATGCTTTGCAATTTTTAAGAGTTTAAACACATCACAGTTTCCCTGTCTACCACTTCATGATTTTTTTTCATTTTTTGGAAAACCTGGCAACCCATGATGCAGTTCTGAAGATACGTGGAATACCAGGGTAAGATGCACAGAAAGTCATTGAGAACCTTAAGCAGCAAATTGCTTTTCTTAAGGAGAAAAGAGTGTTTCAAGTAACTTTGAGAGAAAAAAAGAAATTGCAAGTTAAAAATGTTAAACAAAATAAATCAAAGAACTGAAATAGGAGCTAATTGGCATAAAAATTAAAAATGGAGTAAAGCAAATGCCTTTTCCTTTAGTTTTCTACCACAAGTTAAGGCTATGATTTCTGAAAATGTGTTACTGTCTGCATTAATAACAACTGAATTTTCTGGTAACAAAGAATAGACAAAAAGAGAAAAAAGAGAAGTAAAGAAACTGAAAGAGAAAAATTGGGAGAAAAAGAAAAAATTTAACCATTATTAATAAGAAGTGCCAACTCTAAGTCAGTAAGTATGTGTTTCTTATCTGGATCCTCAAAATGTTTATATCATTACTGTGAGAAAACACCCTGACGCAGACTCTTTGTATAATAAAGAAGTAGTTGGAGAAGAGTTTCCAGTAGCCTGGTGAATCATATTCCTCTTGAAGAGATACAAAATTAGATAGTGATCTTATTTTCCTGTAGGAAACCATTAAAGATGGGAATGCTAGTTCCTGTTTTAGTGATGTGTACTAGTTCTCTGGAAAAAGTTTATACTTCAGCTTCTCCTAAGTGGGTCTGTTCCTTGAACCAGAAGTACCTTTAATGCTTTCCCTGGAGAGCCTAACAAGAAACTACATCCTAAGAAGATTTGGGAGCAGATGTAGGCTGATCTTTATACTAATAACTGGTATGTAACCACAAATGAAGGAGCTCCCTGTCAGGTAAAACAGAATGAAATGTGCCAGCTCAAGCCAAAACCAATGGTGGAATCAAATAGAGTATTTAAGTTACTGAAATACATTAAGAAAAATTCTAGAATAGAAAGGAAGATTTTTGTGACTTCTAAACAAAAATTCTTACTCAAGTATAGCAATTAAAGCTATTCAAATTCATGTACTATAATGGAAGCCATATCCAATTTTTGTATACTGCTGTCAAGGTCAATAATGAATAAGATAAAATATATATTTTTAAATTTTTTTATTTTAAAGAGAATAAAACAAAACAAGGCAAATCAGAACAGAACAATGCAAGCAACACAGGACTTCACAACAACACAACAGGAAATCAGCAGTGGCTACCATAACGTCTCTTGTTTTCTTTGAAATAGTTGTCCATACCTTCACACACAATATAATCGAACAAAACAAAATAGTATAAAACCAATCAAAACAAAAGAAGGAAAGCATTATGGATCATGGTTGGTTTCCTATTATCTCGTTTTGAAGTCCTTTTTTTTTATTCCACATTTGGTTTCAGCACATTTAAAGTCATATTTTAACTATGCATTCTATTTTGATTATTAAAAGGACAGAGTGTTACTTGTTCCTAGGCTTGTTTTTATTTTTATTTCACTTATTGATAAATTATTTATATTGAGAAGATAAGTATGATGCTCCTTAACTAGAATTCCTGTGGTCTTTTTCAGCTTTAAATACTATAACAGGTTATTTATTTATGTTCTTTTTATCAAGTCCATATTACTAGATATATATTTTTCCTTTAAAGAGAATAATGGCATATTTGTAAATCTTAGCTTTAGGAAATAAGCCAAAAGGAAGCAAATTTGGAAACTGACTAATTTCACTTTCAATGAAATGTGTCAATAGATGCTCTGGTATTGTAATGAACATTTACTGAGAATTTATTACATTCTAGGTTCCAGTGAAACCTGTTCTTGTTATAAGGACAAGCTATTGTCAAGGTTAACAATGAGATTATTTTAACAGTAGCTACATCATGCCTTGACAGCATAGAAATAAAAAGAATAGAAATGACCAATGGAAGAAAAGAATCTTAAGACATGATAAGGCCTTGGAATTGGAACTGGAATATCCACTGTGTATGGTAGCCAAACAAATAAGATCTGTATTCTATGAAAGTTTGAATCCTATATTTCAAGCTTCTTAAACTCTCAGGTATATTCTTTCCTCCTAAGCAACCTCAAAGGACATATAAAATGTCAGGCACAATTTTTGTTTTCAGTTGAGCTTGGAAACATAGTAATGATATGAAAGTGAAGAGAAAGGAATTTATATTCAAAAATTTGTGAAGGTGATAAAAGAGCTATAAGCTGGGCCTAAAAGTATTGAAGATTAATTAGCCAAAACTTCCTGTTAAAGTCCTTGAAATTCCGAGCTCCTACAAAGCAACACAAAGCTTAATTTTCATAATGAATGGGGTGTTTCTAAAAGTGCTCAGGGCCAAATCAACCCACTGACCAATATGTCAAATTACTTTCTTTGCAATTATTTCTCCATTTTATTTTGACTCAGAGTGTTTCTATAGTACATTGGTTTACATACACAGTATTGAGGACTTCCATCAGTGTTTCAACAATATGCTTTTAAAACACATCTCCTTTGAGGAAGGCACCAGAACATCAAGTACACAGAGATTCAGCTGAAGGTTGGTTGTTCACTCCAGCTTTGATCACAGTCAACTACTAAAAGGTAACCAGGGATATTGTTGTGCAGTAAGAGGCTACAGCCTGACAACATGGCTGGAGCAGCTGGGGCTTCCAACTGAGACTTACTGACTGCCAGTGCAGGGCTACAGCACAGGATCAAGCCAAGCCCTGTACCTGGTACCGGTCTTCTGATAGGAGAACATGAAGAATGTGACACCTGATATCAATCTTCTAGCATGAGATCAAGTAGGGCCACCTGCATCAGCAATCAAAGAAGACATAAAAGGACTGCAGCCATTGACTTTTTGGCCGCTGTCCTTTTGTTGTTGCAGTGGTCCATTCTGTTTGCAGCACACATCTTCTCTTTTTCCTTCAAAGCACCCTTTTCTCCTTAAGTACTTCTTTTTGGCTTCTTCTCTTTTTTCTTATTTCTGCCCTAAACTAAACAGTAATATTTCTCATTCATTTAATGTCCTGATCAATTCATTGATGGGGACAAATAAGAACATGGAAGCACTGTTGGTTTCTACTCAGCAGACAACACTTGTATCTGAAGATCCAGAATCTTTTATTGGCTCTAAGATAAGCCTCAGTGGTAAAGTAAAACTTTTCTAGTGTCACCTAGGTACTATTATGCTTTATATTTTGGAAGGGTGATAAAAAATTTGGAAGAGTTTTCAGAATTGATTTCTCTACTCCCAGTAGCTACCTGATAAATGCAGTAGCGTACAGGAAGTCAGTGTGCTGAATCTGATACTTCGAGCCTTCCCAGGAGCACCTAGAACTCAAGGCCATTGGATAATGCTCTAAGGTTACTTATGCAAGCACTCTAGTTATTGAGGACACATTAAGTTGATGGTTTAAACTTGCCTACTTTATGAAAAGTGTTGTAAAAATATCAACAGGAAAATTTTTCCTGTTAGAGGGAAAAAAAGTGAACCATCTTAGATCAAATAGATTTTTCAAGTTCAAAATATGTTTCTCATTTTTGCATTTTGCCCTAACTTTTTGAAGCATAGAACTTGTTATTCAGTCAATAAAAAGTATCTTGCAGTAGCAAGATAGAACAGCATGAATATTTGTTTTCAATATTTCAGAGTTAACCATTATTGTAATACTCAGATATTGATCAGTGTGACATTTGATTCCACTGTTATTCAATTAACAGTTTCCCAATCCTGAGGTACTGGGAAGGAAAGAAAAATAGTGAAAATGAAGGAAATAAATTAATTGAAGACATTAGAGGAGACTAAGAGCAACAGAGTATGTCATCATCAGTAGTGTGGTTTGTGGTGTTGGGTGTCATATGTATCAAGAGATGCAAAGAATATGCCTGTACGAAGTTTACAGTATACTTTGGTAGCTATCTCAGCAGGCTTTTAAATTTTAAGTTCGTTTGTCTGCTGGTATCTAGAAATTCCAAAGAAATGTCAAGGACAGAACTTTTACATCTTAGAAAATGTGATGTGAGTGAGAAAGGTGACTTGAGAGTTTTTAAAGGAGGAGAAAAGATAGACTAGCCAGGGGATGCAGAGTGTAGTGTGAAGATGTAGTGTGGCAATGAGCACAGCAAATTCAGAGAGCAAAAAAAAAGGTTTTGTTGTAATGCATAGTTCAAATGAGGACGAGTAAAGCTTGGAAGAGTAAATTCTAAACTATAGAGGGATTTTGATGCCAAGAAATTCCTGCTTCTCTATTGAAAGGTGTGTGTGTGTATCTCTGAGTGTGTCTGAGTCTGTGTGCATGGTATTGAAGATTGAACTTAGGGCCTTCCCACTGACCTAAATTCCCAGCCCCATTTTTATTTTTATTTTTTTTTATTCTAAAACAAAATCTCACTAAGTCATTGTGTTAGTTGCCCAGGTTGGAGTAGAACTAATGGTACTCCAGCCTCAATCTCCCAGAGTGCTGAGATTAAAGGCACACATCACTACACTCAGCAGCAGTGTTTTCTTAAAGTTCTCCAAGTTCACATATTAGTAAAAAAAATAACAATTTTTGTGTCTTTGAGTGCTACTGAGTACCCCTATGTAATGGTTGATATTCTGTGTCAACTTGAGGAATTTAGAAGCTTAGCTAACTCAGCAGTTCTACATCCTGGGGTGTAGAGGATTGAGGACATGCCCTAGGGTGGCAGCTTATGCTCTTGGATGTTGTAATGGTTAATTTACTGTGTCAAGTTGAGAAGTTTAGAAGTTTAATTAAATGACT
>RJWM01007947.1:22622-75617 GCA_004363535.1 Dasyprocta punctata | reverse complement strand
AAATTGGGAAGGAGAATAGGAAATGTTTATTGCAGTGGTGAGGGGGTTACAATTTTAGAAAGGTCATTAAGGTCGTACTGCGTTGATTATGTTTAATGCTTGAAGGGAATGAGGGAGAGACCAGGTGGCTGTGGTTAGGAAGTTAAGGGGTTTGGAGGGGGTGAGTAGGTGCAGGATTCTAGGCTAAAGGAGTAGCAACTGCAAAAGTCCTAAGGTCCTGTCATGTCTGGTATAATTAAGAAGCTACAGAGGGGCATTGTGTGTCTGGTTGGAATGAGAGAGGAAGGTAGGAGATGACTGGAGAAACAGGAAGATGAGTGGCTGGTGATTGTTCATGTGTGGACTTTATGATAACATGGAAAAAGAGTTGGAATCCTGAGCCCAGCTATAGCTTTATATGTGAGTCTCAGTTTCTTCATCACTAGAAAATGGACAGAAGACTAAAATTAGGTTTCTTTCTGCTTTTAAATAGTGTTTAATTTGGAATCTATTATTTTTCTTCTATCTGTAAGCAGTTAATTTACCATTTGGAATTATATACTTTTCATGAGTTCATCTCTAGTTGTGTTCCAATCAAATAGGTGAACTTTGTCTTTTATGTTACCCTTTTTCCTCTCTTTCCTGACTGAACTTGAAGATTTAGACAGTCATTTGATAAACAGTAGGAAATTATTCTCTTTTTGCTTTGTTCAATCAGTTCTTCTGATGATCAGATTCCTATTTAATCCTGGCTAATAGAATTAGGAAACATGTTTTTCTCTATGAAAGAACTGAAATTTTTTTTTCTTTTTTAGTTTAATTTTATTTTAAAGAGAATAAAACCAAGCAAAATAAAACAGAATAAAGCCAATCAAAACAGTGTAAGTGATACAGGATTCCAAAACAAGGTAATAGGAAATCAACAATGCTACCATAATACCTCTTGTCTTCAAAATAGCTGTCTGTACCATCAGAAATAGGAAAATTGAACAAAACAAAACAGAATAGAACAGGCAAAAACAAAATAATGAGTCAATACAGGACTTCAAAATAAGACATCCAAATAAGTAAATCCAAAATAGCTACCATAATATATCTTACTATCTTTGAAATAGCTGCCCATGCCATCAGATATAATAAAATCAAACAAGACAAACCAAACCAAACCAAACAATGAAAATGATATAGCACTTTCTAATAAGATAATAGGGAGTCAACAATGGCCACCACCTTCAGAAGGAGATCCTCCATGGATGCCATACTGCATATTGTCATCCTCCAAATAGATGATCAGACTACTGGCTTCAGGCATGCAATGTCAGTGAAACACTAAACACCGTAAGCATTAAGTTGTGTTTTACTTCAATAGCTATCATCTCAGCCTGCATTTCTCCAGATCAGCTGGTTGCTCACGTGGGAGCGTAGGGGGAACCTTGGCTCTTCTTGTCTCCCAGCTGTGCACCAGTGTGGGGGGGTACTCTGGTTGTCCTCCTTGTGCATGGCACCAACTCACAGAAAGTGGCTGGCTTTTTGTTCTCCTCCCTGTGGCCTGAGAATGGTGCTCACTAAATAGGAAGGAGCTGGCCTCTGGTTGTCTTCCCTGCAGCCCACGCATGGTACCGACTCACCAAGAGCTGAAATTCTTTTGAATGACAGCTTGACTTAGAGAGACAGCAAGAGAAGAAAGAAGAGGCTTGAATCAACTCTAAATTAAATAAATAACCCATTGTCAGTCAAAGATTAAATTAATATAATGTGCAGCAACTCATGGGAGTCTTAGCTGGATCCTTCTATGGAAAGGACAACCTTAAGGTAGGTCTTAAAGGCATATTTATTTAGAAATAATTGGATAAAAATGCTCTAGCATATTGTTTTGATGGGTTCTGTTAGTAGATGACAGGAATAAAGTGAACGTGTCATGAAGCTTTACAGTCTTTAGGATAAATTCTGTTGGAACAACAAAGCAACATAAAAATTATTGTTAGTGCCTTTGAAGTCTAACACACACAAAATAGGACTTGTAGGCTCTCAAATTGTAGCTTTCATGCTGTAATAATGAAACAGTATAATCACTCTAAATAATTATGCCACCTTTTATAGCTTTCACAAAGTGTTATAAATCGTAAAGAAATCCAAAATTCTAAATGGTATCTTGGGTATGATCTTGTCTTATGTCATCTACCAGATTTTGAATACAGTGAGTCAGAAAAAAGTATGTTGTTAGATAACAACATATTTGGCTAAGTTTATGGTGACACAAAGATGACAGTTATATTTTACAATAGTAAGTTTATAGTTAGTTTTGCTAATAATTTTGTTTGTTTTATATCTGTAGGGCTTTTATGGTAATTCTTCTGAGCCTGGCTGAAATTGAAGATAAAGAAAATCCTAGTTGGAGCTTTCTTGACTAAATATAATTGTTATAGGAGGAATGAGGTTGAAAGAACTTATAAAATTTAGCTAGATAAATAGTCAGCTTTATACATTTATTTATAGCCTTCTACCTTATTCATTTAGTTTTTTATAGAATAAAATCGTTTCAAAGTTTAAACCAAAAGGCTGTTTACACTCTTAAAATAGTGGAGTAAATTACGAAGAACAAATGAAGTGTGTTTGACATATTTTGAATGTGCCTGAATTCTGGACTTGAAAACCAGTTTCTGTTTGTTTTATACCAATGATAATTGTACTGGTCCAGTAGCTATACCAGTTCTAATATTATTTAGACAGTGTAGGCTTTGGATGATAAGTTTATTCATGCTATATAAAATCTAACCAAGGCATGATAACTTAGGAAAATTGTCTGAAAACTCTTCCCTTTATAGAATGAAGATTATTTCTTTCCTGAGACAGGTCCTCTGATGTTAAAAGAGATAGTGTAATTATGTTTTGCGCACTATTGGCTCTACCAAAAATTACATTGTTGGAAGTTTGAATAAGTTGATGATAAAAAATTTTTATTCCTAAATTGAATGTCAGAAAATTATGACCTTGCTAAATCATTAAGATGTCTAGGCTGGGCTTGAACTTGCTATCCTTCCCAGAGTGCTGGGTTTAAAGACACATTCCACTATGCCCTGGCTCATTTGTGTATTGTTTATACCTGCTTTGATGTTACAGTTATAGTGTTGAATAGTTGCTATTTAGGTCATATGATCTGCAAAGCTTAAAATTCCTTATTAATTGGCCCTTTAAGAAAAAAAATTCTTTATATTTAAGTCTTTTGTAATTAGATTGTATTAAATTCTGAAGTTGGTTTATGAGGTTAGTATTTTCATGTTTTATTTCCCATTCTAAGAAAGAATACATAAAAGAAGTGAAACATGGTTATTTCGAGTATTATTTTCCAGTTTTCTTATCTATATGTAGGGATTCTACCACTTTGCTATAAACACTAAATGAGAAATGTAGATAAAATACTTAATTAGTGTCTGGCACCCAGAAGGAACTTAAGCAATGGGAAGATATAATCAGTGAAAGTCTTGGTGCCTGGGTGGTGTAAGTGGTATGTTTTTAGATTCTGATTTGTTTATAGATACAGTTTGTAGAGGCCTAATGTATTCAAGATCTTAATGTAACATCACTGATTAATTTTCCTTCATCTTTTTCTTCCCCCTTTCCCTGCCTTTGTCCCTCTATTTCTTCTCTTCTTTATCTTCAACTTTCCTTTCTTCTGTTTCCTTCTTGATGGGTAAATCATTGAGACTACAGTATTAACTTTGGGTAACTACTTATAGAGAAAGTAAGCAGATATCCCTATACATAGAAGATTCTAAGTTATTGTTAAGAACTCTGGGAAGCAGAGGAACTCCATTTTCCCTTTATTTATGCATGATAATGTATGTCAGCAGCCATCTGGGTAGTATATAAAATTCAGTTCTACCATGGCAAATGTTAGTTCACATCTTTTTCCTTGGATCATAGTGCCAAGGGTTCATCTTTAGGTGGTACAGTTTTTAAATTTTTATTTTTATTTTCTAGAAGGCGGAGTAGATATACATCTTCCCTAAGATTTTGAAGGAGACTTGATTGCAGATCTAGTCACATGGAAGCTGACCCTAGCAGTTGTATTTATGTTGGTACAGTTGGTTGTATTCTTGTTTCATGTAAACATAAAAGGCTGAGTTATTTTATTTGATAGTTATTACTAGAAGACCAATTTGAAACTTAGAACCTAAGCCCTTCAAGTTACTGCAACACTAAAATTGGTATAAATAAGAATAGAAGGAAGGAGGATCTTATATTTTTTGTTTCTATTAGTGTTTCTTATTATTTTGTGATAGTTTATAGTCCTTGTAGGTATCACAGAAAACAAGTAAAATTATAGGAAGACAATTACAGTGTTAATTGAACCTTACATTGTAGTGTTAACAGCCTCATTTCTAAAACTTTTAGGCCCCTCATTTAAAATCTTGTCCATAGTAAATGTAATTCTGTTTTAACTCAGCTACATTCTCTTGTTTATTAAATGTGTCAGAACTTCTCAAGGAATGTTCCTATCATTTTAAAGCTATTAACCTAACTGGATTAAATCTAACCTTTATATACCATCATCTTATTAAGAGTAAAGCATCTTTTATATTTTTTCATCTTAAGATTTTTAATAATAAGCCAAGAGTTTGACCGAGACAAATGTCAATCTCACGTTTTCCCTCTGAGAACACTGAATCACAGTGACTAAGGGAGGTTTTCTTTGAACTGCAAATTGGGCTGGGGATATAGTTCAACAGCACCGTGCTTACCTGGCAAGCACAAGGTCCTGAGTTCAATTCTCAGTACCAAAAAAAAAAAAACCCCAAAACAAAACAAAAAGCCCCCTACAAGTTGAATCAGTATAAAGTTAATAATATAATGTTGAATTTACCTTATTGTGTGTATTTGTAGAAACCAGACAACAAGATTTTAAAAGTAATTCTGTGCTTGGAAATAGGTGGAAAACATGGAAGATGAGGGATTGCTTCAGTTTTTAAAAACATTTTGCTGAGGGATTAAGACTTTTATCTTGCCAGAATATGTGAAAGTGTGAGGAGAGTTGTAAGGTTTGGTGAAATATTAGTATTAATATTCTTTTTACTTGAACATGAAAAAAAACTAGTAACATTGATTTTGGGGGAGTGTAATAAAGAGACATGTTGGGTATAGTGAATTTTGTTTTTGGTTCCTTGACTAAGCTACTGACTAACTGGCAGCCAGCAGAGATCAGTAAGGTTATTCTCTGACACTTTGTTACTGAATGAGTCATCAACAAAGACAGTTTTTAGTTGTTTATGAACACTCCAGAAGTCTTGGATATTTAACTGTGGTTTGCATGTAAGAGGTTGTCTCTGTATTACATCTGCCAGTATCCTTGTTAGCACTTTGTGTCTTTTATGCCAGATCTGTGTCAGAATTTCTCACTTGCTCTATTATGGTCTTATTTCTGTAATTATTTTGTACTCTTTGGTGTCTTAGGTGGGCTTTCCAAAAGTTAATGCTTCATCTCTTTGGTGTTTCATTTGCCATAGTCATTATTTTAACTTTGTTTCCATGTCAAAATTATGCTCAGATCAGAAGGTCTTAGTTTTTTTGAGACTGCATGGGAGACCTGAACTATAGTATGTAAAGCATATGGAGTGGATTTTTCTGATCAGTTATCTGGAACATATTAGTAGATCAAAAAACAATTACTTAAAACAATTTGTGCTATTATTTACTGTTGCTTTGAAAATTTAGGTTGTGATATTGAAATATTTTAAATTTTGTTTTCAATAGTCAGACTTATTGTTACTATGTGCTTAATGTTTGATGAAGAATGGGAATAGTTTTATGATGAATTGTTTTCTTTTAGTCAAAGGCCATTGGTTTGTTGGATGCCGATGTGTATGGTCCATCAGTTCCAAAGATGATGAATCTGAAAGGAAATCCAGAATTATCACAAAGTAAGTAAAGAGGAGAAATATTATGGTAAGAGTTGCACCTTGTTTAGTACCTGGTGGGTGTCGATCACTGTACTGGATACCCTGGGTACCTTATACAGCACATAATATAGTGATTCAGAAATCAGATAGGGCACCAGACTAATCTGAGTTTGAATTTCAACTATGGGGTATAAGTAAATTACTTTACTCTGTTTGTTTTGGAACCCTATAAATAAGATTGCGTTCCAGTTGGTGTGAGGATTAGCATAAATGTAATGCACTTAGCACCGTTCCTGGTACATAGTAAGTGATTAAAAGTGTTAAATGCTCATTGTTGTCTCTTTACATTAAATGTATAGATGTATAGGAATATTTGAATAGAAATATATTTGTATTACAGAGAGGAAAGTTATTTTCTTTAAACAGATTGTCATTTTTTTTAAAAGTATTTTAAAAAAATCCCTACAATATTGAATTATCTCTCAGCCTATTTGGTGCATTAATATGGAGAAACATTTTTTGAGTGACTCTACTATTTGTTACTGTTGTTATTATATTTTCTTATAAATTTATTAAATATAAACTTTTAAGAGCAAAGAAATGCTGTGATCAAAAATGAAAAATTTAAAAATCTGTTAATATTTTTGAAAAATAGTTTTATATGAAAGGATGAAATTGATTTCTAATTATGATAAATATAAAATTGAATACTTTCTTTTTGTTTCTTATTGGGCCTTTTATTTTCCATGGATCTAGTACAAAATGACTGTACTTATTGATGGATATTTATTGGATTATCTATATAGGTAATATAATTATTATTTTAGTTGTTATCAAAAGTTCATTAGGTATTGTCACTGTTTAAGGTACTTTTGTTTGTGGTTTATTTGTTGGAGTCAATTATAATGTTAAAGTCTGGATAATTCTTTATAGACAGTATGATTAAAACATTTTGAAGAAAATTCAAAGAGCTGGTGGTGTTAAAATTGACTCAGTCATATATTGCAAGCAAAAAACTTACATAGGTTTTTCTTGTTTTGTGAAAACATAAGCTTGAAAAACTGTTACTTCAGTTTCTTTATTCTTATCCTTTTAATGCAACACATATTTAGTTTGCAAACATGTGACATCAGTCAGGATGTCAAAACTTCACAAAGAAGTAGTGAATTTGCATACTATAAATGATAGTGATTATGTCTGTCTCTTGATTAAAGTACTGTGAAAACTGGTGCTTGCAGCATATGAGTGATGGCAAAATGGAGCCTTCAGTGTCATTCTTTTTTAAAGTAGCCTGTTCAGACTATGCCAAAATAAATGCTTGAAGTGAACTTTAATTTCTTTCTTCTTGCTTTATTGATACTGTAATCTTAGATTTGATGTTTCCAAATTGTTTGCCATTAAGTAGGCTTTTTGGTAGAGACAAGATACTGAAAGTCTTAGAAATTTGGGAAAAAAATACTTCTTTTGTGTTGACAACCTGATCTTAAGTTGCCTGGGAAATAAATTGAATGATTTAGACATTCACTTAAAAGAATGTGGATTCTTAAAATCCCAGTGTATGAATTATTTTTTGAAGCTTAGGAAAACCTGCTGCCATTATACTAATTGGCATCATTTTGACATTTCTACATTTTTATCACGTTGATTTATTCTGTTATAGTCTCAATTATAGAAAACACGGTGCAACAGAAAAAGATCTAATTAACAGTAAAGAAAACCTGTGAAAGACTTGCGTTTAGCAGTTCAGATTTTAGGAAGTGGACCAGGGGGAAGTGAATCCTTGCTTTGTAGGCATTCCTCTATTGCTAAACTAAACTGGACAATCTTAGAGGTTTAGAGGGGCTTCAGCCTTACCTGTTTGTCTTCATTACTTAACTAGAAATATGTTGATATAATGTTTGTCAATTTGTTCATTTTAAGACTCTGTGATAGGGTTGGCAGCTCATACATTTATCACATTCTCTTCATATCTTTTTTCTTCTTGAGAGAATCATAGACAAAGCACACTTTGCTATTATGAAGTTTTATTTTTGATAACCAAATTTTATATTTGATTTTTAGAAAAGCAAATTCAATAACTGAAGGAAAATTTTATGTTTTTAATAGTTTTGGGTTTCTTAGGTTGAGAATGTTTCTATCAACATAAAGTGATGATAGTGATTTTTCTACTGTTTTGCAAAATTATGGTAATGAAGTTAGACAGTTTATAGAAAGGATATTGTACAGAAATAACAATAAATTGATATTGTATTGACTGCTAGTTGCTTTGGGAGCCTAATGGTATTTTGAATAAAATCTATGTGTGGTTGGAGAAACTAGCATCTAAGATGGGATATAACCTTTTTTTAAAAGAACAAATGCCAATTATTTTTCTCCATTTTAATTTTCTAAATAAGACAGTATTCAAATTTTTTATTACAGCATAGCCAAGTTACAGTTTTAGAAATTCTTGATTGTAAGGTTTTCAATTGCAAGCAAATGAATATAAAGTTGTAGTCACAAAGATGTGTTGAGGGCCAGGGATATAGTTCAGCAGTATAAGCACCTGCCTGGTAAGTGCAAGGTTCTGAGTTTGATTCCTGGTATACCCCTCAACCCCCACAGACAAACAAGCAAACAAAAACAAAAACAAACAAACAAAAAAACCTCATAAAAAACAAAGATGTGTCGATACATTTCTCCAGTGTAGTATTCTTTTTTGTAGCTAGGTTGAGGTTTTTATTATGCTTTTTAAAATGACTTTTGGTGGTAGGAATCTGTTACTTTCGCAGTTTTGTGATGATAAATCACTTTCTGAATATTTGTGAGTTTATTACTAGTTTCACTGGAGTGTCTTTTAATGTACTGAGCTAATGAAGTAGGAAATTTTTAAAACCTATGGAGAGAGAGCACTAAAATGAAAATGTCAAGTAATTATTGAGAGTGACACAGTGCTTATTAATGATTAAGTATGAGATTTTTTTTGAGTAGATTATTCTTGTCTTTTCTATTATTGTGGGATAGTAATTTTGCACTCATTTTATAGTTCTTTGTTTTACTGCCCTAATGTATTAAGCTTTTTTCAAGTTTAGGAATGAATATGTATGTGCACTTAGGAGAATTTGTGGTAAGTCAGCTTGAGCAAATGACCTTTTATAGTAGCACACATCTCTGGCGAAAGCTATGAGAAACAGTAAGATTTCTTAAAGGTAATTTAAATTCAGATAAAGAATGAGAGTCAACCAAGGATATTTCTGAAGTTACCATGTTGATTTATGGGAGTTGGTGAAGTTGTTGATAATAAGTGGTCATGGTCAGATCCTATGGAGCTCCAAAACTTCTGACTTATGATTTATTTCTTTTAGTTATTGTCTTGTGAACCCTTGGGTTTCATCTGATGCTAGAGTTTCTCTAATTATGTTTAGGGATGTTTCTGGGATGTGTTCCTTAAACACAGTGTTACAGAAGTGACTTTTTCCTTGTTTGTTTGTTTTTTTGTCTGGTTTATCTTGTATTGTGGATAGAATATTAAGCCAAGGTGTGTGTGTGTGTGTGTGTGTGTATTTTTTTTTTTTTTAACATAAAAAAGGGTTGAAGAAATCAAAAAGTTTTGCTCAGGTTTTAAGCATTTTTACCTCTGAAATATCTCAGAGATGAGAACTATAGTGTATTCTCTGAAGAACCTCCTCTTTCTAGTTTATCAAAACAAAAGCTCATTCATCTCTGGTTTGTAGTTTCCCATATAGTTCATTAATGAGTTTGAAATGTAAATATGTGCCTAAAGTAGTTAAAACTCATTTCCTTTTTCCTCTGACATTCTCAGCTGAAAAATAATCAGTCTCTTTTTGAATTTTTATTGCTCTTCTGCAAACCTTCTTAGCTGGGGATTGCAGCAAATGAAATCAGTGGAAGAATGCTTTGATCAACCTGAGAACAACTGATTTTGGTAGCCACTGCCTCTTCAGCTGTTACTTTTGGTTTTCTTTATAGGCTGGCAGCAAATAGGGTTGATTGTATGTGTTTGTGTATATGAAATAGACTGTACATCTTTGTGTACGTGATTAGCACCTGCCACCACTGAAGTCTGGTGTTCTCTTTTTATGTTTCTCTTTCACTTTTTTGTGTTATACCTGAGAACTGTCTTTGAGATGTACAGAATAGGTTATTATGTGGCCATTAGTGACATGACTTTTCATGACAATGGTTATACTTCTTACTTCTCCTTTCCAGTCTAGTTTCAGGTTAAAAACAAAATAAAACATCTTATTTTCTATCTTTTTGGTAATTTAAAATATCTTCCAAAACATTAAAATTATCACTTTTCAGTATCTTTTTCAGATAAGAAAAACTAAAAGAATTTACTATTAGGTAGAAGGAGGATTAACTTGCAGTTTTACTTATAATACTGTACTCTTGTTTTGTGCCTTATGATGCTGTTGAAAACAGACCCCATTATTGCTGATCCACAGTTACTTGAATAATTCACTGGATACTTTAGAAATCTTTTAGTGGTATGTAATAAAACTTATCCAACCCTTCCTTAGCCTTTTGGTTGACAGAATATAAATCATTTAAGCAAGAGAGTAATTTGGTGAAGGTAAGGTATAAAAATGAGTTTTGAGTAAGAAGTAAGGAATCCATGAATCGGATGCTCCAGAAAAAGGCATGAGGGTGTAAGTAATAACACTGTACTAAGAGACATGAAAAGTGTGGATGTCTGAATTTGGCGAGGTTAGTTAGAGAAAAGAGAAATTATAAATACTACAAAAAAAAAAAAAAGAAAAAGAAAAGAAAAAGAAATATGGTATCTCTTTCAGTTTTCTTCCTGTGTATGATATATGGTATGTATCCATACAGGTCCCTGGGTTGAGATGAAATGTTGTTCATCAAGATTGTTGTCTTAGTTACTTTTCTCTCTTTTCCAAGGCAAAATACCGAACATCTGAAGTTAAGGCAGGAAACGTTTATTTAGCTCAGTTTGTAGAGGTTTCAGTCTATAATCTGCTGACTGTAAGGCAGGGTGGCACATGGCAGAGGAACCACTGTTCATAGTGGTAGAAAACAACAACAGCAACAAGAGACAGCATGGCAAATGTCTTTCTGTCCCTTGTATAGTAGCCAGTCCACTGTGATTATGGCAGTGTCAACCTAATCAGTGACCTGATCTAGCAATCATCCCCCCCGCCCCTCTCAGTTTCAATAGTACTGGGTGAACTTTAATAGTACTCAGTGGGCTACATTCCCAATACTTTTATATTTTGCTTTGAGGCAGAGTCTTGCTAAATTGTCCAAGCTGGCCTTAAATTTGCAATCTTCTTGCCTCAGCCTCCCTAGTATCTGGGATTACAGATATGTGTCACTACATCCACGTTTCCTCTTTTTTTTTTTTTTATTCTTAAAGGAAACAGTCCATATGGTTACTAATACAACTTTTGAGCATTATATTATATGAAGTAAAATGATTGCTCAGGTTGTTTCCATATAACAGTTCAGTGCTAGTCTTAGTTTTGAACTGTTTAACATTGCTCTGCCTACTTACAAGGAGTTGAATCTTTTTGGGTCTGAATTTGAGCTTTGATAAAAACAGCAATATTGAGAATCGAGCCCTGGGCCTATGACAGCCTGGAAAAAGAAGGGGAATTAGTAAGCAGTGTAGTCCATCATTCTTTGCCCAGGCCATCCTCATTGCCAAGCCAAAATAGTACATGGACACTAATGCAAAGACCATTGAGGCTGTTTACTCTGGAGACTGGTATTTGTAATAAGTCAGGAGAAGTAGTGAGAAGTAGTGAATGAGGAAGCATTTGACAGTTAAGTTTTGATTTTATTTTGCTGTCTCTGAGGTGTTTCAATTAAGGAAAAGAAAGCAGAAATAGCAGCTTCTAGTTCAATGGGATAGAGATTTCCATTTAGTATACAAACCACAAACTTTTGTTTTGGGGTGATAGAGTATCTTAAGCTGGCTTCCCCAGAGAGCAGAGCCCTGTGTCCTACTAATCAATTAGTGCAAAACTGGAGTAAAGAAAGGTGGGGAAATAATATGAAAATATATTATCAATGATCCCCCAAATCTGTTAAGCCAATATATTTCAAGATTTCATTTCTTGAGGAAGCACATACCTCAAAGAGATATATGAGTAATATTTAGAAATATAGTTTCAAAGGTGTCTTCAAAAGGATATATAATGAAAATAAAGTAGCTTGCATGCATATTTATTGATTTTAATCTTTCAGTTTGTTAAGTTATGATTTGTAAAATGTAAAATTTGGTAATTTCAAAGTCTGGAACAGAAAGCTTGATATCTTTAATAATGGGGGTTTGGAAATGATCAAAGTATGTTTATAAGTATGTATGAGTATGCCAAAATGAAACCCGTTGATCTGTGTAACCAAGATACACTAGAAAAAATAGGGGGACTTATGAGAACAAGTACTGTTTTAAGTGCAGCAGAATTGTGGGGATTAGGATTCTAGTATAAGGGCCATGTCTTAACTGATGGTCATATGATCATTCTGAAATTGGTTTCTTATTTTAAACAAATGATTATACAGTGTACTAGTATGTAGTGTACATTTAATCATAAGCCTCATGTACCAGGAATATTCTGTCAGATTTGGGCAAGGATAGTAACTAAAAATTGAGATACTTTAATTTTAGTTATCAGGAGGAGCTGAGGTCAAATGATTTTGTTTGGGTATATTAATAGACACCATAGTCATTGGAGGAACATTTAGGGCTTTTTTCATATAAATGTTTATCAAAGATTCTGTGGCTAAAAAAGTATAGACATGCATGTATTTAAGGAAAGGAGCTTTTTTTCTTTTTAAATTGTGTTACTTTCTGGTTACTTAACTAGCACTGGTTTAAAATAAAAAATGGTTGTCCTTGAAAGAAAAACTCTACATATTTTAAACAGTGTTAAAATTTATAGTTGGATCAAAAACCAAATGTTGAAAGGGCATTTGTTTTCATTTAGTAAACATTTACTGAGTGTCTCCTAGGTCAGTAGTAGGCATGAGATATACTTAGTTCTTTGGCTGTCTGATCAAATAAGATTTAGTCCCTTGTGATATTATAGTGTACACACAAGACAGTGTGCTTGTAAGCATCAGTAAAAACTATAATAGAAATAAAGCCATCACTGTTTGTGAACGCTAAATAAAACTGGAGCTTTGAGAAGACTTTGGAGGAAGTGACTCTTTTGCAAAACTTTGAAAGTGAGTAAGACAGGGGTCTATTGTAGGAAGGGATTGAGGATATAAAGTGAGAAGGAAAACACAGGGATTGGGAATAGGAGATGTTAAAAGCTGCGGTGTGCAAGTTATTTGGCATGGTTCAAGTCAGAGTTGCTATGGGTAGTTGCAAGAGTGAGAAGACCAGAAGGTAGTTGAGAGTCCTGTCATAAATACCTTTTTGTGATTGAGAGTTGAAGTATGATTCAAAAGCTGTGAGAAGCTATCATGGGTTTTAGGTAGATGAGTGACATTACCAGTTTTGCATTTAAGGAGAGTCACTTGGCAACAATGCTGAGGAAAGGCTGTAGTACCAGATGGGAAGTAGGGGGTAATTAGGAAGCTATTTCAGTGATATAGGTGAGATGGGATAAAGCCTGAATTAAGTTTTGACAGCAGAAGTAGAGAGAAGAGGTCCTAATTGAGAGGTATTAGGGAGATTGAATGAATAAGATTTGGTAATTCATTGAATATGACTAAGAAAATGGTTCTGAGATGGCTCTTGGATTTCTGGGTTGGATGACTGCAGGTAGTTGCGTCATTCATCAAGACAGAGCAGATAAGAAAAAGGAATAAATTTAAGGAAAATAGTGCTGATTTAGATATGTTGCATTTGTTTTTCTTTAATATAATAAAATCCAACAAAACAAACAGAATAAAACCAATTAAAACGAAGCAGTGAAATTGGTACAGAACTTTGAAGCAGGATATTAGAAAAACAACAATGGCTACCATAGTATATCTTGTTATCTTCACAATAGTTGTTCATTCCATCAGATATAGCAAAATCAAACCAAAACAAAAAGAATAAGACCAATCAAAGCAGAACATTGAATAAAGCAAAACAATTGGAACAAAACAGGACAGTGAGAACAATATTGGATTTCAAAGACAAAATAAAAGGAAATTCCCTGGGGACTTCCGGGAAGATGGCAGAACAGTAAGCAGCAGAGTAAACAGTCTCTCTGAGAGATACAGTCCAGATGCTGGAATATAGCATCATGGGGAAGAAGGAAGGAAGTGGGTCCCCTGAACTCAGGAAGAATCTAAAGTGAGAATTGAAGCCCACAGAAAGAGCAAAAAGAAAAACTTAAGTGAAGAAGAAGGTGGTAGCTGGTGGTACCTTTGCCCAGAGCCAGACCCACTATGTGAGAGGAGCTGTTGGAACCTGGTGGCACACGATCAAGGTGATGTGGTGACTGGTGACCCTGGAGGGCTCTGCAGAGAGAGGCAGCATTGGAAGGGAGTGGCAGTGGCTGGGAGCAGCTGACCTGGAAGACTGAACTGGCTGGTGGTGAGTGCAGAGGACTCCATCCTCCTGTGGGAGAGAGCGATTGGCCAGGAACCATTTTGGAGTCAGGCCGGATAAGCCCAGAACCAGAACTGCTGCTGGCTTCCTCCAGCAGCTCCTAGCTGGGTGCAGACCCGTGGAAATTGCTCAGACTGAGCCCCGCCCCTGCACGTATTCTAGGGATCATCTTGGAGGTTCACTGCAGGTAGCCAGCTCCGTCTGGAGGCAGCAGCCAGCCTTGCCACCATGCATCCTCCAGGGAGGATAATGGAGGATCCCCACTGTTGACCAACCCAGGTTTGCAGGCAGTGGCCAGCCCCAAACCATGTGCATTCTAGCAGCCATTGCAGAGGTTCCCTGCAGGTAGCCAGCTCAGTCTGGAGGCAGCGGCCTGCACACGCTCCAGGGGTGGTAGTGGAAGATCCCTGCTGGTGACTAGTCCATGTCTGCAGGCGGTGGCCAGACCCACCCCCACATGCAATTCACCAGCCATCAGGGAGCAAGTACAGGCAAGGGAAAGCAGTGGACAGCCCTGTACCAGCACACCCAATGGCCAGCATCAAATATTTGTAGCCAGCACTGGCTAGAGGAACCAAAGTCTCACTTCAGAGAAATTGTAGCCAATGTGGGAAGTGCCTGGGACTCTAGTACCTACTTGTCCAGAAGAACCCAGGAATATGTCAAGACAAAGAAGCAAAGGCAGTCTCTGGCCTCCAATCCAAGCAGAGCAAATCCAGGAGATGCAAACATGGAAGAGATCGAGAGTCACACACCTGGAGTTTCTGAAGCAATGGCAACTGAAGTAAAGACACAACTTCATGAGGTTATAAAAGAAATTAGAACAGAAATTTGTAACAGAAGTTAGAACTAACTCAGGTAAAAGAAGAAATGAAAAGAATTGCTAGGCATCTCTAAAGAAGACATAGATTAAAAAAATGGAGAAGCATAGGAAAATGAGGGAAACCTTGAATGAACAATACAAAAAAGATTTAGAATACATGAAACAGATTCAAAGAGATATCCAGGAAATTAAAAACTCCATTGAAAGCTGACAAAACAACTTGAAAGAAACTGAAGATAGACTTTCAAACCTTGAAGACAGGTTTGCAGCTTGTGATCATGAAAGGAAAAATTTCTTAAAAATAACAAGGAACCTGGAAGTAACAATTTGACAGCTACAAGACAACCCAAAGAAACATAATTTAAGAATGATAGGTATGAGTGAAAAAGCAGGGGTCAACACAAATGACATTAGAAGTCTATTTACAGAAATAATATCAGAAAACTTCCTAAGCATGGGAAAAGGAAGTGATATTCAGATAAGTGAAGCATATAAAACTCCAGCTAGCCAGATCCAAAATAAATCTACACCCAGTCATATAATAATCAAGATCCCAGAAATTCAACACAAGAACAGAATATTAAAAGCTGTTAGAGAAAAGAAACAGATCACCTATAAAGGAAAACCCATCAGAATCATGACAGACTTCTCAACACAAACCATCAAGTCAAGAAGAACTTGGAGTGAAGTGTTTCAAGTTCTGAAAGAAAACAACTTCCATCCTAGATTGATGTACCCTGTAAAACTATCTTTCAAAATTAACAGAGAAACAAGATACTTCCATGACAAAAAACAGCTGAAGGAATTCATGACCACCAAACCAACCCTAAAAAGAATATTGAAGTACTTTCTAGAGAGAGATAAAAAAAACCCCTACAACTCCAGAAACAGCAGCAAAGGGATATCACAGAGCAGGGCAGCCAATTGAATGGAGAGGAAAATTAGGCAGCCAACGGCAGGGAAATAGCATGGTAGAGATGAGGCAGTACATGTTGGCCATAACCATTAATGTAGATGGCCTCAATTCACCAATAAAAAGAAACACAGGCAGAGTGAATCAGGAGGCAGGGTCCATCAATATGCTTTATAGAAGAGACACATTTAACTCGAAAGGGGGTTCATTGACTGAAAGTCAAAGGAGAGAGAACAATGCTTTATGTGACAGGGAACCAGAAAGAAGGGGTAGCTTGCCCATTAGCTGCAGAGTGGACAAGAAAGATGTGGCATTTTTATACAATAGAGAGCTACTCAACTATAAAAAATGATAACCTTGAGGCTCTGGTGGGTAAATGGATACAACTTGAGATCATAATCTTGGATGAAATGATCCAGAGTCACATGGGTGAACATTGTGTTGTCTCCCTATTATAAAAAACTAAAGGAGTTAGTGGGATTCAAAATACACAATACATATTATGAAAGTAAAAGGGGAGGAAGTGTTTAAAAAGGAAAGGCAATGGCCATTGTTAATCTATTATTGTGATTTCAATCCCATGTTGTTTTCATTGTTCTGCTTAGTTTGGTTTTATTCTGTTTTGGTTTGTCTAATTTTATTATATTTGATGGCATGGATGGCTATTTCAAAGATAACAACATGCAAATGGTAGCCATTATTGATTTCATATGACTTTGTTTTGAAGCCCTGTAGTGCTTTCACTATTTTGTTTTGAGTGATTTTATTCTATTTTTATTTGTTTGATTATATTATATCTGATGATATAGGCAACTACTTAGAAGATAACAAGAGGCATTATGTTAACCACTGTTGTTTTACTATTGTTTTGAAGTCCTATATTGCTGCCATTGTTTTGTTTTTATTGGTTTTATTCTGTATTATTTTGTTTGATTTTATTATGCCTAATGGAATGGGCAGTTATTTTGAAGATAACAAGAGGCATTATGATAGCCATTATTGATTTCTTTTTATCTTTTTTTGAAGTCATGTACCATGTTCATTATTTTGTTTTGATTGACTCTTTTATTCTTTGGTTTTATTCTCTTGAAAATAAAAAAAAATTAAAAAAAAAAGGAAATCCCCCATATTTGCTATATTGCATGCTGCTGTCCTCCCAATAGATGTTCAGACTGCCTGCCCCAGGCCTGCAAAATAACCAAACAATACAAGCATTTAGTTGCTTTTTGTACTGTAGTTGCTATCAACTCAGTCCATCCTCTGAACCAGCTGTCTGCTTACAGGGGTTGGGGGGAGGTGTTAATTTTCAGCCCACATGCCAGTAGGCTCTCGGGAGGCGCTCTCTGACTTTTCTGTTCCTGGGCCCCACATGGCTAGCTAGCTAGAAAGGCTAGTTAGTTGGCTTCTTGGTGGGCTCCTCCCAGTCCCAGCATGGCTGATTCTCAGAAGGCTCTGACTTTTCTCTTCCATTGCATTTGATGTGCAAAGAGAGTCAAGAGGTTAATGTGTTTAAAGTTCAGGGAAGAGGACTGGGTTAAAAATACAGATTAGAGAGTTAACATTGTGTGTGGTTCACACACATGTTCATATAGGTGTGTGTATACACATATACACAATAAACAATCATTGAAGTTTTTAGTTTAGATCAGTAGCCCTCAGTCAGGAGTGATTTTGTCTCTCAGGTGACAGCTGGCAATGACTAGAGACATTTTTGATTGTCGTAACTGGGGAATGCTACTGGTATCTAGTGGGTAGAAGCCAGGTATGTTGCTAAACATCCTGTAATGTTCAAGATATTGTCCCACAACACATTATTACCTGGCCTAAAATGTCTATTGTGCTGTGATTAAGAAACTCTGACTTAAACAAGGTGACCTAAAAGAGTTTTAGAGGGCATCAAGGATACAACTGAGAATAGAACTATGGGACATACTTACCTAAAAGGATAGGAAAAGGCTAAGAAAGGGTGATCAGAGAAACAAAGAATATAAGGAAATAATTTCATCCTAGAAGACAAAGGAGATCAGTTTGGGAGGAAGTAGTGAACATTTTTAAGAGTGGCTTAAAAAAATGAGAACTGAAAGTTACATTTTAGACATGACAGTGTGTCCATATTTTCAATTTATTTAACTACTGTTTTGAAGACATCTGAGTACAGTATATGTTGGGCTCCTCTCTTTCACCCTCTTGCTCTCTCTCTGTCTCTTTCTCTCTCTTCTCAGTATTAGGTATTGAAGCCAGGGAGTTCTGAGCTACATCCTTGGTGCTTTTTATTTTTTTACTTTGAGATAGGATCTTGCTAAGATACCCAGGCTAGGCTCAAATTTGTGATTCTCATGCCTCAGCCTCCTAGAGTGCTGGGATTACAGGCATGCACCACCCTACCTAGCTCAATAGTCATTATTTGTGTCAGTCAGCCTGCAAAAATGGTGCACCTTGCTAGGTTTGTTTAATCATGCCTATAATCCCAGTACTCAGGAGGCTGAGCCAAGGGGATCACTGTAATTTCAAGGCCAGCTTGAGTTACATAGTGAATTCAAGGCCATCCTGATCTACATAGTAAAATCCTGTCTCAAAAAACAAAAACAAACAAACAAACAAAGTGTTCTATGAAAAATGCCTGTAGTTCAACTTACAACTCCAAAGCATTATGCAGGGCTTCCCTCCAGATAGTTATTATATTTTAGCATGGAACAAAGGTGTTGTGTGTATACTTCCCATTTGTCACACAGACCGTTGAAAAGTTCTCTATTCAATGGTTGAGATTTAATAAATTCAGTAATTGTTACTATTTCGTTCAGGACATCTGTCAGTGAAACTGATGCTCATTTTTACTGAGTACATGGTGGTAGAGAATATGATGACTACCAGTCATGGTACCATTGCCTTGATTTATGCTAAGATGCTGGAGGTTTTACCTATTGAATTACTATACCTACTATACCTATACCTTTTGAATTACTAGTGAAAAGGCCAAGCCAGCAAAATGGCAAATAATGTATTTTTTCTTCCAAATAATGTTAGTGTTAATATGAAAATAGTTTTATCCTTTTGGATCATTAGAATGGTTTTTGTGATTTCCAGAGAACCAATTTATCACAGCTCCTGAATCTCTTTTATTTGTAGCTCACTATTCCTGCTTAAAAATGGGTTTCAGACTTTTTTTTGTGTGTGTGTGTTTTTTTGCGGCACTGGGGATTGAACTCACAGCCTCACACCTGCCAGACAGGCGCTTAAGCCACTGAGCCAAACTCCCAGCCCTCGGGTTTCAGACTTTTAGAAACCAGGTATACTAGTAGAAGAAAACCAATTTTATGTGTGGCATAACTTGGTAAGGCTAGAAATGTCAGCATAGTAAACAGAAAGATTAGTGATAACTAAATATGTCAAAAGAAACAAAAAAGTCAACTGTAATTATTACCACTAGTAATCATCTCTAAGACTTTTTCATTGATGTAAAACATGTCAGCTCATTGTGGTGATGCCTGCCTGTAGTCAGTCTCCAGCTACTCAGGAGGCTGAGGGGATGATTGCTTAAACCCAGGAGTTGGAGACCAGCATGGGCAACACAGTGAGACCCTGTATGAAAGAGAGAGAAGGAGAGAGAGAGACAGACAGATAGACAGAGACACAGAGAGCCACAGAGGGAGAGGAAGAGAGAAAGAGAGGAGAGATTCATATTAATTTCAGAATAACTTGTGTATCAGGGCACTGTTAAATCATTTCAGGGAACTTGTCTGGGCATCAGTATACAATGGAAAGAAACCTATTTCTCTATTACCTGAACTTTCAAATGAATGTTATCTTCTCATGTGTTGGAATGACTGCAAACCTTCTACTTCTTTGGATATATATGTAGAAAGAATATCGGACTTAGCAAAAAATAGGCCTAAATTCAAATCCGTTTTGATTCTCTTGCTGTTTAATTTTGGACACAGTAGTTTACTGATTATTTAAACTACTCTACATGAAGTTTGTTATGTGTGCTTTATGTATCATATGAAGACAGCTTGTCCAATATCACAGCTAGTATATGGCTACTTTCTTATCATAAATAATATTTACTTCACTAAAAATGCCTAATGAGCAACTATAGATTAGTGGTTTTCTTTTTCCAATCAGATTTTATTGGCACATTTTAGATATATAATGATCACATTTGTCATAGAGACTTTGTACCTCTACATGATATAACTTGTTTCATTTTTTACCATTCCCCTACCCTCCCCTCAACCCCTCCACCTTTCCCCATTTGCAAAAGCTTTGCTTCCAGTTTTTTTCTTTTCTCATTTTTCCCTCCTGTTTTCCTTCCTCCCTCCCCATTTGAACATTTTCTTCCTATTTCACAATACCTATTATACATTTTGGTGAATAGACGTTTTCTTTAATATCTATTTACTTTTGACTGTTTAGTTATTTACAAAATTGTTTTGGCCATTATATATATAATATTAAACATATTATATACATGCATAATCATGTGTTTATGAACACCTGCTATTCTAAGCAGAAGGAACGTAGTGTTCAGTTGGTGAGGCAGGATAGAAGAACATTTTGTTAAGTGTTAGATGCTGGAGAAGACTGGAAGCAGCATCATAGAGAACTATTCTGCAGACTACCGTGGAAGAAGGGGATTTAGATAAGCAAAGAGGAGGCTGAGGATAGCCTTCTGGTTTCCCTGATTTCAAAAGGAAAGTATTGGTTGCCTCACAGGGTTTTTGCAGATATTTAATGAAACAAACTATCTAGTGTCTAAAATATCCGTGCATCTTTCTGATACAAAGTGTCAGTGCTACTATTGTTATTTTTCTAGATGAGTATAAGTGGTACTTTCTTTTATCTTCTTAATTTTCCCTTCCCAGATACCTGACTACTCTTTTAACTTGGAGATCTTACATAGTTTTCATCTTAAATTCCAACTGGTTACCTGAAACATAGGGTTGAAAAACTTCTGAGAGATCTCAGGTGTTAGCAGGGAAGAACACTATGATCAATTAGTTCTACCTAGGCAGATCTAAAGCAGGCTGAAGACAGGGAGTGTTGGTGTATAGATGCTGGAGTAGCAGTGTATAAACTAAATATTTATCATCCTTGCCTTAAATTCTGTTACCTCCTATGTGTTTCTAGTCTTTTTTTCATGCTTCTTGTTAAACTCAAAAGTATAAAATGGCAGTTTCAGAAGCAGGATACCAAGTTTATATCTGGACTTCCAGTTACTCAGTAAATTAGTCCCAGAGTAGACAAGAATCTAGGATATCACTCCTGCTTCAAAGTATGCACTCTGTTTTTTAAATTTTATAATTCCTTTTTTTTGTTCTAAGTGAGCATGTAGGGAGAGCACACTGTTTATTGGTGGAACTACTTTGTCGCACCCAGCCACATGAAATTCTCCTGAGAGACCAATAATGGATGCATCTCCTTTTGTGTATCTCAAGGTCCTTATAAGAAAGGTTCTTGGTTTAAGAAAGAAAGGAAGGAAGGAAGGAACAGGGAAGTAAATGGTGAGAAAGTAGAACCATAAAATTTGCACTGGGTGCTCTGTCTCCTCTAATTCTTGTACTTCTGCATGTCTTTGCTTTAACAAATGGGTAAAGACTTATTTCTATAAAACTTTTATTTTAAATAATTTTAAAACTTTGAGTATTTAAAATTCGTGAAATGAGAATGAATATTTTTGGTTTTATTCTCTGTGCTCATTTAAGAAAATGTTTTTAGTTATATGATTTAAAGTTGTAATGGTGTTTTGGATACATATTCCTGAACCTTAGTATTCTCTTTTATTTAAAAAACATGTCATTTTTGGAGCCAGGGAAAGAGTGGAAGGCACAAAGATTTCTCAGGCTTATTACTACTACTAAGTAAGTGGTAATGACTACTCCTTAATTTATGCATGAACAACGGGGCCTCTACAGAAAGAAGATCTGATTATAGATCAGAGTTATCTTTGAAACATTTAATCATGTCAACTTTAATAGAAAGATTTCTTATGTCTATTTCTTTTTTTTTTCCCAACTCTTTAGGTTGACATGACCATGGTGCTATTCATTCTGATTTGACAATTTATAATATAAAATCAGTCCCTAAATCTGTTTAAAACTAACTGGTGACATACAATTAATCAATTAAATTCATACCTATTAGAAATGAGAGAAATTTGTTGCAATAGAGTGAGGAGGATGCAGCAAAATGTTATTCTTTGATTGGCATTGTGGCGATTGAAATAGTTTGACTTTGAGGGAGAATCTTTTGTGTTGCAGCGCATGAGCTCTCATGAAGAGGATGAAAAAGTAGGAAATAATGATCTGTGTCATAGTAACTTTAGCTAATGTCTTAGTTACTTTTTGCTCGTTGCGGAGACAAAATACCTGACACCCAAAATTAGGGAAGGAAAGGTTTATTCTTACAATTTCTCAGAAGTTTCAATCCATTAGTTGGCTCCAAGTCAGCATGGGGTAGCGGGGCTGCCGTTCATGGTGGCTGCAAGCTGCAAGGCACGCTGGTGAGAGAGAGAGAGAGAGAGAGAGAGAGAGAGAGAGAGAGAGGTGGAAGTGGAAGACCCGCCTTCCCTTACACTGTATCTCAGCTCCACCCCTGGGCGTGTGCCAATCCCAGTGCTAGACAACAAACCAATAACATACCAATAACTCAGCCTCATCAAAATTATATGAGGACTTGGGGGTACGTAGTATACCCAATACAGCTAATTACTGCATTTTCAAAAAGCTATTATTCACAGGGCAATAGATTCTAAAGTTTCTATGTAAAATTTTAGCCAGTAGTACTCTATTGTTTATATGGAGAAATTGGAATATTTATTTTTACAAAATGAAATTCTATGGCAAAGAAACTAATTTGTATCTTTGAGTTGGTGTTCAGAAACTCTATCTATTAATTTAAAAATAAGATTCAGGGTTTGCCAATATTTCACATCTAATAAATTTATTAATCAATGAAAGTAAAATGGTTTTAGGTGGTATTAATTTTGTTTACTGATTCATTGGAAAAGATGGTGATGAAAGTGCCTATAATTTTCTCTTTAATGTATGTGCTATACATTTTTAGGGTTCAATATACATTTTTCCCTGTTAACTTTAAAATATCATTCTTATGAAGGGGCCATGCTAATCTTTTTCTATTTTTCTTTTTTTGGATGTTAAATTTTTTGTGTGTATTTAAATATATGATATGTTTTTGAAAGATACTCATATATGGTAAAGTGGTTACTATAGTGAAACAGATTAAAATATCCATCATCTCACTTAGTTATCCATTTCTCTACCTCTATGGTAAGAGTGGCTATAATCTATTGATTTGGCAAGAATCCTGAATACAATATAGTGTTATTGACTGTAGTCCTCATGTACATGAGCACTTTCTACTTACTCATCTAATATATTTGGTGCTTCACCTCTTTCATGTATGTGTCTTCATTTCCTTCCCCTACCCTAACCCTGGTAATCACTGTTTCATTTTCTATCTCTAAATATTTGACTTTTTAAAAATTTATTTTTAGATTCCTCATATGAGTGAGACTATTAAAAATTTATTTTTAGATTTCTCAGATGAGACTCTGCAGTATTTTTTTGTCTGTATCTGTCATATGTCTTTTCATATAATGTCCTTTATCAAAGAGTGCTAAATGGCAGAATCTCATTTTTCAAGACCAAATAGTATTATTATATTGCATATATGTCCTGCATGTCTTTATCCATTTCTCTCCTGATAGACATCTGGATTGTTTGCCACATCTTGGTTATTGTGAATAATGCTGCAGTGAACATAGGAGGGCAGATCTCTTTTAAGGTAGTGAGTACGTTTCCTTTCGGTACATAGCCAGGAGAAGGACTGCTGGCTTACATGGTAATCTATTTTTAATTTCTTTAGGACCCACCATCCCAGGTACATCAATCTGCAATCCCACTAACAATGTGCTAGTTTTCCTTTTTCTCTGCACCCTCACCAATACTTATTCTTGTTTGTCTTTTTGAGAATAACATGTCTTATTGAAGTGAGGTGATATCCCATTGTGATTTTGCGTTAGTTTGCTAATTTTAGTATCATTTCAATTTGAGTATACAATCATGGACTGAATACTGGTATATCAATCAACGACAAACTGCATATACGAAGATTGTCTCATAAGATTATAATGGAGCTGAAAAAATACCTCCTGCATAATGACATTGTACCTATCTTAACATCTTTGTAGCACAACACATTACTCACTTGTTTATGGTGATTCTAGTATAAATAAACCTACTGCACTGCTAGTCGTATAAAAGTACAGTGTATATGATTACATATAATTCATAATACTTGAAAGTAGTAGACACCTATATTGCTGATTTATAATATATATTTTTTATTGTTATTTTGGAATTTACTCTTTCTACCTGTAAGTTTGCTATGTTGTAATGTGCTATGTTTTGCTGTCAGCAGCCTTATAATCTCATGTTTACTGTGTCACTTGATTGCATTATTTTCTCTTTGCTTGATTTGATTTTATGTTGTTTTGTTCATCCTGACCTGAGGAACATTAAGCACTCTCTCTCCCTCCCCCTCTTCCTTCTCTTTTTCACACACACACACACAAATACCATGTAGTCTACCTGTGTAGTGGGCTATATTATTAGGTCTGTGTAAATATATTTTATAATATTCATGCACCAAGGAAATTGGACAACAGTGCAGTTATTACAACATATCCTCATCATTAACCAACACATTACTGTATGTATTGCTTGCATGACCATCTGTTAAATTTCAAGAAACTTATTAGGGCTGGATGTGGTGGTACACAACTATAATCCCAGCACTCAGGAGGCTGAGGCAGGAAGATCACCATGAATTTGAGGCCAGCGTGGGGTACGTAGTGAGTTCAAGGCCAGCCTGCACTACACAGTGAGACCTTGTCTCAAATGCCTCCAAAACAAACAAACAAAACTTGTTTAACATGGCGACGAGTATGCTGATATCACTGAGCTTTCAAGTTATGATTCATTAGCTATCATAAATGCACATTTTCTTTGGTTTATCATTTAACATACTGACAGAGTAAATGACGAGTATTTCTGTATGTAGTGTTAGAGGTCTTGTTTTTAATGTAGGTGGAAGATTTTTGATTGTCTGAGTTTCAATTCCCAACCCCAGTTTGAACTTCAAACTATGTATTGAACAGTATTAAATTAGTTAAAACATCCATTTCAAGTGGAGGGTAATTGGATAGAGGATATCTATATTAACATGTCTTATTTTGGTATATTTATAGTATTTTGAGATAAATAAATATTTATCTCAAAGTTTATATTAAAAAAGATGAATGAGGTAACCATTTAACCTAAGAAATTAAAACAATGTAATAAATACAAAGAAAATAAAAGGAAGAACATTATTAAGTGCAGAGATTAATCAACTTGAAAACTAAGCCATAGTGGAGAAACAGACCAAAGAAACAAAAACTGTTTTGTTTGAAAAGAATAATAAATTAGACTGCATGGCAGAGTTGATTTTAAAAAAGTTGGAGGAAGAGAATACCAAAATAAATATGTTGGAAATAAAAACAAACGACATATGTAACATGAGTTCTAAATGTAAGAAAATCTTTGAACAACTCTATGCAGTACATTTAAAAAATTTTTGTTGAAATAGGCATCACTTAGGAAAAGCTATATCCAAAATATGTAAGTCCAAGGCAGATTTAGGAAGAAATAGAAAGTTGCATTATTCCATATCTATTAAAAAGTGGAATTGGTAGTTAAAATATTCTACCACAACTTTAGCCAGGAAACACTCAAGAAACAAAATACTACTTTCACTTTTTATACAAACTCATTCACAGAATAGAAAAATATGTAACCTTCTCAACGTATTTTATGAGGCTAGTAAAATCTTAAAAGGCAGAGTGGGGCCAGAGATTTAGCTCAGTGGCTCAAGCACTTGCCTGGTAAACACGAGGTCATGAGTTCCATCCCCGGTACCAAAAAAAAAAAAAAAAAAAAGAAAGGCAAAATTAAAAGGGAAAATTGTAGTGTCCCTTAACATATGTAAAAATATTAAACAAGTGTTAGTAAACAAAATATAAATTCATGTAAAACAGCTATATTATGATTAAACTGAGTTTAATAGAGAGTTTAATAGAGAGAAGCAAGTTTGGTTCAACTTTGGTAAAAAAAATCTGTTAATATAACCATTTAGCAGATCAAAGGTGAAAAAGCAGCTGATAAATTCTTTATGAAAGGGAAAATAATTTATAAAAGAAAAATATTTTCTTCAGTTACATATTAAAAACATGACTGAAGAAAATAGTGAAAAAAAAGTACAGAACATGATGATGAAAAGCTATTACTCTGAAAATTTAAGATGGATGTTTTAAAAGAATTGACAAAATTATGTGAGACATACTGCTACTAAATTAGGTTAGGGGAGCTTGAGCTGGAACTCGTTTAATCAAAAGTTAAAGAAGAAAACCTTAAAAACTGTGTACTTTTTCACTGAACTCTTAATGAAGGACCATAACTTCTTCTTTAAGTAGGAATTCTGTGAATGGGCTTCAGCTACAAACTGTAAAGCACACCTATACACTTTGTCTATGATTTTCAGTTTTAGTATCTTTATGGAGGAGAAAGAACCTACATAATGTGAAGTGAAATCTAAATGCAGAATAGTGTTGAACTTTTATGATTTTGTCCTACCTTTTAGCTCAGTATCACATAAATTAAGAGGAGAAGTAGGCTATGGAAACAAATATAAATGCAGATGTTGACATCTATAATGTATATTTCTCTTTTTTATATTTGACTACATGGAACTGTTTTTCTTTTGGGATGAATGCAATGTTGTCTCAGATTCAAAATAGTTTTTCAACTTTTTTGATTTTCATAGTTTTCAAACTCTTAAAGAAGAAACTGAAATGAAGTAACACTCCAACATAGGGAGAACTGATTAGATACGTGTATGCATGCAAATATACACATACATGCATATACATACTGGATAAACATATATATAATTTATGATTTGCATATTTATATACATGAATAAAATTTGTAGAAAAATTAATATCTGGGCTATATTTTTAGAAACCTATTTTGAAATTATAGGTGTTTTTTTTTTTTTTTTTTTTTTAAGATAGGGTCTTGCTGTGTAGTTCAGCCTGGCCTTGAATTCACTTTGTAGCCCAGGCTGGTCTTGAAGACAGTCCTCCTGCCTCAGCCTCCCAGTGCTGGGATTACAGGCATGCACCACCAGGTCCACGATTGAATTGTTTTTTTAATGCAAATATATCCCAGCTATTTCTAGATATTGCAGCTCTTGAGTATAATGTTTAAATGATTTTAAATTTGGTGGATTAGTTTAAGTTAAATTACAGCAGTATGAACAGCTTATTTGTATTTCTAATTTGATACTCTTAGAAAAGAGGCTAGAGGGTAGACAGGAAAAGAATAGTTGTTGAGCAAAGGGTACAAGATTTCATTTAGATAAAAGGCATGAGTTCTAATGATCTGTTGTACATCATGTTGACTATTGTTAAAAATACATTATTATACATTTCAAAATTGCTGAAAGTGTTCCTACGACAAAGAAAGAAAGTAAATGAGGTGATGGGTATGTTAATCTAGCTTAACCATTCTACAATGTATGCATGCATATGTAGTTATGACTTGTCAAAATAATAAAAAATTTTTAGAAGTCAAAAAAGGTTATATTTAATGTATAATGCTTTACTCTTCTAAACGAGAGATTTTTTTCTTATTTCAGATAACCGGATGAGGCCTCTTTTGAACTATGGTATTGCTTGGTGAGCATTTAAAAAAAATTTTGTATTACTTTTAGAATACTATCCATTAGGTTATACACCTGAGTTGTACTCTTGTACTACTGTTGCAGTATGTCTATGGGCTTCCTGGTTGAAGAGAGTGCACCAGTCATTTGGAGAGGCCTTATGGTAATGTCTGCTATTGAGAAACTGTTGAGGCAGGTAAGAAAATTGCATTAAAAATTATTTTATTATTGGCAAGGCTGTGGTTACCGCGTTTGTTGATTGGAGAATTGTAGAAGTTTGTAGTTAAGTTCGAGATGTTTTACAAAGCAATCCAGTTGATGGACTGAATGTGTAATAAGTAATATGACATCTAATAAGTTATGTGGCACTAGGACCAAATGTCACTGTTGTATGATTTAATCTTTCTTGTTGCCTTTGAGTATTAAGTATCCTAATGTCTTACTTTATATTGTTTTTGTTGCTTTCTTGAGTATGTAGTTAGAAGAACAAACAAGTGATCTGTGTTCTTTAGACTTAAGGTTATTCTCATTATGACCCAAGTTGAATTATAAAAGTATTGTAGAAATTCATCAGATGTGAAAAAAATTATATAAGGTTTAGTACTTGTGATTTTGAATTGTTTCTCCTAAAAGTGTAATTGTATCTTACTTTGAATATGCATACTTGCATAGTTATGTATATAATATCTGGTCAGTCAACTTTAATATATCTTTAAGAGAGGGCAGAATATTTCATTGGATACTGCAAGTATATGGGTTGGGCTATATGTTAATTATACTTTGCTTGGAATAAATTTTTTCTTAGTGGATATGAGTTTGTAATTATGTTCTAGATAAATATTAAAAGTAATTTGCATTTACTCCACCAATTTACAACAATCACCTCTAATTTATTTAGATTCTACTTTGGGTCTAGCACCATTTGTAAGTGGATAAGTCTAGTGCTAAATATTTTTATATTCATTTCCAGATGTACGTGTAATAGATGAAATATGTATTGAATACTGAAACTCTTTTTTCTTTGTAATATCTTGTGTTTGTAGAGTTTCTCCTGTTTGAGTTCTGACAAATGCGGTTTTTGATCCTTGGACCCAGATTCTTATTCTTCTAGTTATTTAAGTTTCTTGGCTGCATTCCCTCCTCTTTACACTCAGGTCCCATTTGTTATTTCAGTTACATTCCCTGAAATACCCCTTCTTGGCGAATTTCTTTGCTACTTTAACCTTTATCTTTCTACAGTAACTTAGTCTTTGTTTTCTGAACTTAGGAAAACTGTCAGATAATATAGAATAATTGTGTTAATTGCCTGTATTGTACTTCCCTTTTTTTTGTTTCCTGCTACTGGGTATTAAACCCATGCCTCACACATGCTAGGCAGGTGGTCTATCTCTGAGCTATATCACCAGCCTAACATTATACATGTCGATATTAAAATTTAGCTACCCTCTTTAACACTTTAGTCATCTGATTTTACTCATTGATGTTATTTATCAAAATAATATCTAAAAAACAATATTTAGAGAATCTGATAGTCTGGTTGGAGACCAACTGGAGATTTAGTGAAAATGAGCTCTCTGACAAGTAAATTTTATAAAAGTGACAGTTCATTTTGGCAAGCTCTAAAGATACATTTTCAGTACACATACTATAAAATTTCAGGGTGGAAGGCAGCAAAAATAGATCTACATTTTATTTTATTGGTATACTTAGAGGCTATCTAAGGTTGTGTATGGATTGTATATATAGTTTGCTATTTCTTGTAGCCACTTTCATCTGCATCTTTTAACAGGTTCTGCAAAGCTGTTATTTTAGGACTCTACTGACTAGTGCCTATCAACTGAGCTTCCAGTTAGGGTTTTTGTCCCTCTTTTTAATTATTTATTTATTTTTGGTGATCCTGGGGTTTGAACCTGGGGTCTTATGCATTTTAGATTCATGTTCTACCACTAAGTTATGTCCCGAGACCTCATTTTTTAATTTTAATTTTGCTTTGGAAGTGAACCTCTGCATACCTGAATTGTAGAAGGTAACTGATTCATTGGCTGGTTTAAAAAAAACTTAAGTATATACTTAAATATATATTGTTTATCTTTCTGCTGTTGATGAACATTTTGAGTTGCCACCATTTTTTGGCTGTTGTGGCTAATACTGCTAGAAATACTTGTATACATGTTCTTAAGAATTCAAGTTGCTTCACGTCTCTGTCAATATTTGCTTTTGTCAATATCTTTATTTTTAAACATTCTAGTAGGTGTAAAACAGTATCTTGTTATGGTTTTATTTTCCTAATTATTAGTGATATTGAACCTCTCTTCATGTATGTTAGATCTTGTTATATCATCTGTGAAATATGATTGTCTTTTACTTATATCTTTTTTTCCCAATCAGATTTTATTGGTACATTTTAGGTATATATAATGATCACATTCATAGAGAATTTGTACCTGTACATGATATAACGTCTTTTTTTTTTTTTCCCATTCCCCTACTCTTCCCTCAACCGCCTCCTGCCTTTCCTATTTACAAAAGCTTAGTTTCCATTTCTTCTTTCTTTTCTCATTTCAAAAACTTTTCCTGGTACTGAAAAACAACAGCAACAACAAACTTTTCCCTTCTTTTCTTTCCCACTCCCCGCTTCCTTGTTCCCCTCTCCATTTGAACATTTTCTTCCTATTTCACAATATCTGTTATACATTTTGGTCCTCATTTACAGTTTCAGTTTCTCACACAAGAGAAACAAGGCGGTATTTCCACATGTGTCTGATTTTTTTTAACTTAAGAGTATAGTCTCAAGATGCATCCATTTTCCTAGAAATGTCTCAAGCTTATCCTTCTTTTTGACAGAATAGTACTCCACTGTATGAAAAAATACACCTTTATCCATTCACCAGTTGATGGGCATTTGGTTTTTTCCCAAGATTGGGCTACTACAAACTGTGCTGCTATAAATATGAGTGTACATATATCACTGTGGTATGATGTTTTTAATTCTTTTGGGAAGATACCAAGAAGAGGAATAGCTGGGTCAAATGGAATGTTTAGTTTTAATGTTTTGAAGAATCTCCACACTGATTTCCACAGTGGTTACATCAGTCCATACTCCTATGAACAGTGCAGAACAGTTCCTTTTCCCCACAGCCTGGCCAGAATTTTTTGTTGATTGATTTCTTGGTAGTAGCCATTCTTATTAAGGTGAGATGAAATCTTAGCTTTGTTTTAATTTGCATTTCATGAATGACACATGATGTTGAACATTCTTTCATGTATTTGTTTGCCATTTCTATTTCTTCATCTGAGAAGTATGTATTCATTTCAGATGCCCATTCTTGAACTGGGTCTTTATATTTGGTAGGTCTGATTTTTTTGAGTTCTTTATAGGTTCTTAATAGTAATTCTTTGTCTGAGGAACAGCTGGCAAAATTTTTTCCCGATCTGTGGGTTGTCTTTTCGTTCTGGTGGTTCTCTTGCTGTGCAAAAGCTTTTTAAAAACATGAGATCCCAGTTGTTGATTCTTTGTTATAGTTCTATGTGGTCAAGGTTTTATTCATAAAGTCTGCCTGCAGCAGTGTGTTCAAGAGTTCTACCTATTCTATATTCTAGCAGATTTAATGTTTTTGTATTAATATTTAGATTTTAGATCCATACTAATTTTAGTTTAGTGTTTGGTGAAAGACTTGAGTTCAATTTTAATTTTTGGCATGTACAAAGTCAGTTTTTCCAGCACCATTTATTAAAGAGGCTATCTTCTAGTGAATGTATTCGTCATCTTTGTCAAACATAAGTTGGCTAAGTATGTATGGAGTTGTTTCTGCATCTTTGAATCTGTTCCCTTGATCCTTAGGTCTGTGTGTTTTCTTTTCTTTTTCTTTTTTTTCCAGTACCATGATGTTTTTGTCTCAGTAGCCTTGTAGTATATAGTTTCAAGTCAGGAATTTTGATGCCTACTGCCTTGCCTTTGTTGCCTAGAATTGCCTTTGCAGTCCTTGGTCTCTTCTGGTTTCAAATGAATTTTAGGATTGTTTTCTCTAATTCTGTGACATATACTGTTGGAATTTTGATCAAAATTGCATTAAATCTGCATAACAAATTTGGGAGTATGGTCATTTTCACTATATTGGATCTTCCTACCCAAGAGCAAGGGATAGCTTTCTATTTTCTGATATCCTCTTCAGTCTCCTTTTTCAGAGTATTGTAGTTTTCAATGTAGATGTTTGTTCTTACTATGTTAGATTGATTCCTAGGTATTTCATTTTTTTGAATACTATCGTGAAAGGTGTTGTTTCTGTAATTTCTCTCTCAGTAAGTTTGTTATTCATGTACAGAAAGGCTATTGATTTTTGAGTGTTGACCTTGTATTTAGCTACACTGAGTTTGCTCATTATATCTAGAAGTCTTTTGATGGGGTTTTGCTGGTCTTCTATGTAGAGTATCATGTTATCCATGAATAATGGTAATATAACTTGCTCCTTTCCTATTGTTATTTCTTTTACTTCTTTCTCTTGTCTAATTGCTCTGGTTAAAGTTTCCAGAGCTATATTGAATAGGAGTGGTGATAGTGCACATCCTTGTCTTGTTCCTAATTTTAGAGTGAAAGCTTTCAGTTTTTGTCAGTTTAGTAAGATGTTGGCTGGTGGTTTGTCATAGATTTTTTTTTTTTAGATCAGATTGAGATAAAGACCATCTATTCTAGTTTTCTGTAGAATTTTTATCATGAATGAGTGTTGGGTATTGTCAAAAGCTTTTTCTGCATCTATTGAGATGATCATACGGTTTTTGTCCTCGTCTCTGTTAATATGGTGTGAGACATTTATTGATTTGTGTATGTTGAACCATCCCTGCATCCCTGGGATGAATCCTACTTGATCATGGTGTATAATCCTACTTGATTTGCTGTATTGCATTTTCCAGTATCTTACTGAGGACTTTTACTTGTATGTTGATTAGTGATACTGACCTATAGTTCTCTTTCTTAGTTGGGTCCTTCTCTGGTTTTACAACCAGGGTAATGTGTGTTTTCAGGAATGAGTTTGGAATACTGTTTCTTTTTCAGTTTCATTAAAGAGTTTGACAAACAGTGGTATTAGGTCTTCTCTAAATTTCTTGTAGAATTTACCTGTGAATCTGTCGGGGCCTGGGTGTTTCTTTGTTGGTAGGTTTTAATTACATCTGCAATTTCATTACTCGATATTGGTTTATTTAGAATTTTTATGTCATCTTGATTCAGCTTTGGTAATTCATGTGTATGTAGGAATTTGTCCATTTCTTCTGTGTTTTCCATCTTATTAAAATACAGGTTCTCTAAGATGGTGTAAATGATCTTCTGGATTTCTGCAGGATCCATTGTGATTTTACCCTTTTCATTTCCAATTGTGTGTACTTAAGTCTTTTCTTTACTTTTTTTGATAAGGTTGGCTAAGGGTTTGTCAGTTTTATTTAGTCTTTGAAAGAACCAGTTCTTCAATTCATTAATTCTTTATATTGTTTTCTTGATCTCCATTGCATTAATTTCTGCGGTGATCTTTGTAATTTTCTCCCTCCTATGAACTTTGGTCTTGACTTGCTCTTCGTTTTATAGAAGCTTGAAGTTCAATATTAAGTTGTTTATTTGAGGTATCTCTGTTTTCCTGATATGGATATTCACTGCTATAAATTTCTCTCATAGGTCTGCTTTCATAGTGTCCCATAAGTTCTAGAATGTTGTATTGGCATTACCATTTAGTTGTAGAAACTGTCTAGTTTCTTCTTTAATTTTATCTGTGACCTATTGGTTGTTCAGGAGAGTATTTAATTTTCATATGTTTATGAAGTTCTTATGTGTGTGGTTTTTTTGCCATTGATTTCCAATTTCATTGTACTATGGTCTGATAGTGGTTATGGGATAATTTCAATTCCTTTGTAGTTAGTTAAGCATATTCTATGAGCTAGTATGTGGTCTACTTTGGAGAATATCTCATGTGCAGTTGAGAAGATGTGGGGTGGAAAATCCTGTAGACATCTACTAAGTACATTTCTTCAAAAGTTTGTTTCAGTTCTGATATTTTATTGTTGTTTTTTTTGTCTAGTTGATCTACTTGTGATGGGGGAGATCCTTTAATACAATTATATAAATGCTTATTTGATTTTTCATCTCTGTTAATATTTGTTTTATGTAGTTTGGTGTACTGATATTTGTTGCATATATATTGATGATTGTTATCTCTTCCTCTTGAATTGTTCCCTTTCCAAAGATGTAGTGACCTTCTTTGTCTCTTAATTAGTTTTGGCTTGAAATTCAATTTGTGTATAAATAGAATAGCTACCCCTGCTTTTCACCAGGTTCCTGTCACAAAGAGTATTGTTTTCCATTCATGACTTCCAATCAATGAATTTCTTTCTGAATTAAATGTGTTTCTTGTGTATAGCATGTTGTTGGATCTTGCTTCTTAATCCATTCTGCCAGTATGTTTGTTTTGATTTGATTTGTTTTGATTGAGACCATTAACATTGATGCTTATAACTGGTATGTATTGACTTATTCTTGTCATTTTTTTTTTCCTATTGTTGGCTCCCTTTTTTTTCCCCTTTCTAATTGTTTAACTTGCCTGGTGGATTCATTCTTTTGGGGTTCATGGAGTTGTAGTACTCATTATTTCTTTCTAGACTGTTCTTCAGAACATTCTGGAGTGCTGGTTTGGTGGTCATGAATTTCCTCAGGTGTTTTTATCATGGAAGTATCTTATTTCTCCATTGATTTTGAGAAATAGCTTCTGTAGGGTATGTTGATCTGGGATGGAGGTTGTTTTCTTTTAGGGTCTGGAAAACTTCACTCCAAACTTTCCTTGACTTGTGGGTTTATGTTGAGAAGTCATCTGTGACTCTGATGGGCTTTCTTTTATAGGTGGTTTGTTTCTTTTCTCTAGCAACTTTTTAATATTCTGTTCTTGTGTTGAATTTCTGGAATCTTGACTATTATATATTCTTGCTGTAGTTTTTTCTTTTTCTTTTTCTTTTTTTTTTTCTTTTTGATCATGGCTAATTGGAGTTCTATGTGCATCACTTATCTGTATGTCAGATTCTTTTTCTCTGCTGTGGAAGTTTTCTGGTCTGACATCTGTGAACAGGTCTTTTATATCATTTGAGCTCTCTCCTGCTTTTTCATTGACTCCAATGAATATTACGTTATTCTTTGCATCATCTAACAGCAGTTGGATAGGTTTCTTGTGGTCCCTTTCTATTTTTAAGAAATCATTATTTTCATGATTTTATAACTACAAGTCTGTGTTCTGTATTTGAGATTCTCACCTCACATTGGTTTATTATGCTGCAGATACTTTCAATGGAATTTTTAGTCTCCTGGATATTTGCTCAAATTTGTTTTATGGATTGCATTTCTTTCCTATGGTGGGCATTCATAGTTTCCATCATTTTCCTAAGCTCTTCTCTTTTAAAAAAAATCTTTATCTTCTCTACAGTCACTAAGCATGTTTTCACTATGATCATCATCTCTGCCGTTATCTGAGAAATTATTTCTGATTTGATCTTTTCTAGAACCTTATTCAGTTGCTTTGTTGTTACCAGTTTAGAGAGGTCAGGTGGGTGGCTTTCAGTTTGTTCATTGCCTACTGGGTTTGTCTGCGGTGAACTGGATGTCTGGAGTTGCATCTTGTTTCAGTGTCTTCTCATTTTCTGTTATTATTATTATTATTATTATTATTGCTTGTTTGTTTTTAGCTTAATTCCTGGGTTGGTGCTTGTAAATTGTTTATGGTGAGTAGCTTTATTGCTAGTATTTAGAACCCTTAGGAAATGACTGCTTCTCAGAAGTATCTTCAGGGTGTAGCTAGCTTTTGGGTTTGAGTCTGTTGCAAGATCCTACCTCTTCAGTGTATTAAGGATGTGAATTTGCTGCCTACTTGTCCCAGCCCCTGGTTTTTGGTACTGGCCCACTGTATTTTATATGACCCTTAGTTACACTTAGTCTTGATATACCAGGAAGAATAGCTAGTTAGAATAATTATTATGTCACTTTGGCTAAAGTGGTGTAATCAGCAATAACAGTAGCATCAAACACAGCCTAGAAAATGACAAATTGAGGTAACCATTAATTTGATACCTTTAACCATGTGAACTAGATTTGTGGTTATATAATAAAATTTAAAACAAACCAGAAAATTGTATGTAGTAAATATGCCCTCAAAATGCTAATTTTGCCCTCAGGAGAAATTTTAAAAGGGATTAAGGGGAAAAACAGAGATAGAAGAAGAGGAAGAGATTAGAAGAAAGACTGGAGAGAGTGAGAATGGCCCCTCGAGGACCCTTCCCGCTGGGCCTGAGCAGCTCCGACCACAAGTCAACTCATCTGCCTTCCGGGGGACTGTGCGACTGGTGCAGACTCCTGGAAGAGAATGAGAATGGGCCCCTTGAGGACCCACCCTACTGGGCCTGAGTGGCTCCAGCCACAAGTCAACTATTCTGCCTTCTGGGGGACTGTGCGTCTGGCACAGACTCCCAGAAGAGAACAAGAATGAGCCCCTCGAGGACCCACCCCACTGGGCCCGAGCGGCACCAGCATGTGGGCTTAGAATCAAGGTCAACCCCCTCCACCATAAGCAATCTGCTGGTTCGGAGGTCTGGCTAAATTGAAGCAACTAAGGAACATTAAGCAACTAAACGCTAGTATTGTTTCGTTGATTTTTCAGGCCTTGGGTTGGCAACCTGAGCATCTCTTTGGAAGACAACAGTAGGCAATGTAGCAAATATGGGGGATTCTCTTCTGTCTTGTCTTCGAGGCCCAATATGGTTCTCACTGTTTTGCTTTACTCTGATCTTTATTATTATTATTTTTTTTGCTTTGTTTTATATTCTGTTTTTATTGGTTTTATTCTGTTTTGTTTTTGTTTAAATTCTCCTGTACCTGTTGCAATGGTCAGCTATTCTGAAGATAACAAGATATACTATAGTAGCTATTGTTTTCATAGTGTCTTTCTTTGAAGTTCTGTACCAGTTCTGCTGCTTTGTTTTGATTGACTTTGTTCTATTATGTTCTGTTGAATTTTACTATCTTTAAAATAAAAATAAAAAAATAGAAGAAAGACTGGAGGACAAAGAAGGATCATGCAAGCTTTGAGAAACTGGTGCAGAGGGACAGAAGGGAAAGGGAGAAGGAAGAAATCAAAGGAAGAACAGAAGGAAACATTAACCACAAAACTAGAAACCACATTCATACTCATATAAAATCAATATTGAATAATAAAGGGAAAAAAAGAGGGAGAGAGAAAAGAAAAATCAATTTGCTCTTCAGGGTTTGTCTCTGCTATCACTGGTAGACAACATGTGGAGACAAAGTCCAGATCTGTGTTGATTTATCCCAGCAATCCTGCAGTAGCTTTGTGGCAGGGTAATCAATAATCTCAATGAGTCTGCACCTTTGTTTTCTCTGAAGTTCAGGTTGGTTTCTGGCTGTAAGGCTGGAACCAGTCCTATTCGGCTTGCAGCCATCAGTGTATCTTCTATAGACTTGAACTCAGCTAAGAGCCACTACATAGAGGCAGCAGTTATTCTGAGTCCCGAGTTCAGTTGGCCCCTCTCTAAGATGACTCCTGGCCAATCACCCTCTCCTACAGGATGGCCAAATCCATGTATTCATCAACCAGTGCAGTGCATGGGGTCTACTGCTCCATTGCACTGCTGTGTCTTTCATTGAAGACTCCTGTGATTGTAACCAGTCACCATGTATTTGCGGGTTTGAACCACTCCTCCCACGCAGTAAGTCCTGACTCAGGGAGAAGGACCTGTCTGCCTACTCCTTCTTATTTAAAGTTTCTCTCTTCATTCTTCCTGTAGGCTTAAGTTCTCACCTCAGATCCTTCCTCGGTCAAGGGGCCCACTTCCCTCCTCCTCTTCCTTGCATTGCTATATTCCGGTGTCTGGACACCAAATCTTGGAGAGGCTCTTTCTCTGCTGTTTACCACTCCACTGTCTTTCCGGAAGTCCATGTATAAGTTCATTGACTCATTTTTTTTCTTTTTTTTGGGGGGGAGATTGATTTTTTTTATTAGTATATATTTGCAGTGCACAATAAATACATTCATTGTGGGGAAGTGGTACATATACATATTGCATCTTAATCCTTTTTATTTTCCCTTCCCTTCCCACTCTTGTCTCTCTCATCCATAGACCCTCTTCCCATGTCCATAAGTCTGTTTCCTTTTTTTTATGCAGTTGAGTTGCAGGAATTCTAATGGGTCCATTGTCTGATATATATTGGCAATATTTTTCCAGGCTATGAATTACCTGTTGATGAGCTAAAGTTTTAAATTTTAATGACATGTAGTTTATTAATGTTTAGGTTTCTTTTCTTTTATAATCTGTTTAAGAAGTCTTTGCCTGCCTACCACAAGGTTTTAAAGATATTTGCGTGAATTTTTATCTCAAAGTTTTATAATTCTGGGTTGTATATTTTTACATTTTATGTGAAAAGTGTGATAAGGGTCAGGGTTTATGGTTCATTGTTTATCCATTTGTTCTAGCACCATTTGTTTAAAAGAGTTTTCATACTGAATTGCTTTGATACATTAAAGGAAAATCAGTATTCCATATGTATGTAGACTGTGCTAAGTTGTGTTCCATTGATCTGTTTATTTAATCCTTAAAATAAAAACATTGATTACTATAGCTTTATAGAAGGCTACATTTTGAAATGGGAACCTTTCAACTTTGTTCTTTTTCAAGATTATTTTGGCTACTCTAAGTACCTTTATATTTTTACATAAATTTTAGATTAACTTGTCAATTCATACAAAAAAGCATGTCAATATTTTTATTAGAATGGCAGTATATATATATATATATATATATATATAATTAATTTTGAGTAAAGTGGGATCCTGACAACACTGAGTCTTTTAGTCTTTGTGTATGTTGTATTTCTACATTTGGAGTTATGTCTTATAATGTTCAAAGTATAGATTTTGTGCTTTTTGGTTTTATCTTTTATGTATTTTTTGTTCTTTGATGACATTATAAATAAAATTGATTGTGTATTTAAATTGTTGCTAGCATATGGAAATATATATTATTAATTTTTGTATAATAACCTAGAGTTCCGTGACATCACCAAACTTCTGTAGTCTAATATTTGTGTAGCAGTTTTCTTAATATTTTGTATGTACATGACTGCAGATGAAGTAGCTTCCTTTCTTCTTTTCCAATCTTTTTTTTTTTTTTTTTTTGGATTTCCTTTTTTGGTCTTGTTGCATTGGTTGGAAGTACCAGTATAGTGTTGAACAGAAAAGGTAAGAGCTGAGAAAATTGTTTTGCAGCTTGATTTGGAAGGGTAAGAGGACAGAGTATGAAACTGTCTATCAGGTTCAGGAAGTTCTTCTTTTTACCTTTCTGCAGAGATTTTGTTATGAATGAGTGTTGAATTTTGTTTCTTCCATTTGTTGAAATGATCATTATAGTTTTCCTCCTTTATTCTATTAATTGATTTTCTGATGTTAGAACAACCTCATGCTCCTGTGGGTAAATTCTTCTTGATCATGATATTTCAATTATAACTAATAATATTATAATTACTTTTAGTATATCACAGGGTTCAGTTTTGCTAGTTTTTTGTTAATGACCTTTGCATTGATGTTCATGCAGAATATATGTTTGTAATTTTCATATAGTTTTTTTCAAGTGTTGTATGAGACCTTGTTATGGTTTGTGTCTGGGTGGTCCCTCAAGCCTCATGTAGTCATGGAGGCAGCTGGATCTAGTGTTTGTGATTGGCTTGTTGTCTAGCACTGAAATCGGCAGTGTGAGTGCTGCACCCGCCCAGGGGTGGAGCCAGCATACAATGTAAGGGCAAGAAGGAGACATGTTTTTCTTTTTTGCCTTTTTTTGCTCTTATTGTGGTAGCCACCATGAACGGTGGCCACCCTGCCTTGGAGCCAGCTGAGTATGAACTGAAACCTAATCTGTAAGATAAATAAATGTTTCCTTCCTTAATATTGGGCGTCAGGTGTTTTGTCTCAACAATAAGAGAAAAGTAACCAAGACAGAGCTACACTGGCATCAAGCCATCAGAAGTACGTCCTCTTTTTTGTTTTGTAAAAGAATGTGTGTAATATTATTGTTGCTTTTGGTTTAAACATTTGTATTTGCTGGAATTTATCTATGAAGTCTGAGCCTGAAGTGTTTTTTTTGTTTGTTTGTGGGTTGAGAGAATGTTTTCAGTGACTATTTCTATTCGCAGTTTTAAGTTATGTCTTATAGGAATTTGTTCTTTTCACTTGTAGAATTGTGCATGAAATTTGTTCATAGGATACAAGGTATAAACTATTCCTTCTTTATTCCTAATATCAGTGATTTGTCAGATCTCTTATTGTTGATTGTTCTTGCTGTGTTCATCTGTTTTATTGATTTTATCCACATAACCAATTTTTTGTCCTTTTCTATAGTGTATGTCTGTTTTCTATTTTATTGTTTTCAACTTTTATTATTATTTATTTCATTTGATTTACTTCAGATTTAACTTATTGTTCATTTTTTAGCCTCTTAAGGTAGAAACTTAGATCGTTAATTTTAAGCATTTTTTCCTTCTTAAAATATAAGTAAAGAATGTACATTTATCTATAAATATTGCTTAGAATCCCACAAATTCTGATGTGTTAGACTTTGTCATTCTGTTTAAAATAATTTCTAATTTTTTTGTTTACCTACGAATATTTCTATTTAATTTCTAAACATGAGGATTGTTTTAAAACTTAGTGAGATTGATTTCTAGTGTAACTTTGTTTTTATTAGAGACTATATTATGTAATATATCATGTATAAGAAAATTTTGTGACTTTATGAATCAATATATGATCCAGCTTTGTGACTGTTCCATGTGCTATGGGAATAATGTGTGTTTTGAAGGTATTGTGGTTAATGTTCCCTAAGTATCATTTAGATCAGGTTGATTGATAATATTGTTCAAATCTTCTATATCTTTATTGAATTTTTGTATAGTTATTTTATAATTTACTGAGACAAGTTTTGACTTTTTGCTTCATGTATTTTGAAGCTCTGTTCTTATATGCACATTTTAGTATTGTTATGTCTTCTTGGTGAATTGACCCTTTTATTGTTGAGAGTGATTCTCTGTATCTCTGGAAAACTCCTCATAAAATACAGTCTGATACTAATACAGCTACATAAGCTTCTTATGCATACAGTTACCATGGAATATCTTGCTAAATTCTTTTGCTTTTGAACTTCAGTATCATTATTATTTGGGTGAGTCTCTTAATAAACTGTATTTAGTTGTGTTTTGCTGTTTTACCCAGTCAAATGATCTTTGTTTTTCAATTGGTTCATTTTATATTTGGTATAGATATTAATATGATTGGGTCTAAATCTGCCATTTTGACTTTGCTCTCATTTGTTCCATCTGTTTTTTCTTCCTTTGGTATTGAAAATTTTTTCTTGTATTTTAGATAAGTGAAATAATTTTCAAATTCCATTTAAATTCTTTTAACTCTTCAGCTATACATCTTTGTATTATTGTATGACTGCTTTAGAGATTATGATATGTTTTGTTGATCTATTGTAATTTTCTTAAAGTTAATATTGTGCTACTCAATATAAAATTAACAACTTTTCAGCACATCGTTGCATTTGCCATATTTTGTACTTCATGTATTGTTTGTGATATATTTTAAATATACATACATTATAAATCTCACTGTATAAATATAATACTATGAATTTTACTTAGTTGTCTTTTAAAAAAATTAAGAAAAGTCTTTTGTATTTACCCACACATTTGGTATTTCAATGCTATTCATTTCTTCTTAAGATTTAGTTAAAAAATTTCCTTTAGTATTTTTTGTGGTGTAGTTCTGCTAGTGAGAAATTTTCTCAACTTTGATCTATTGGAAATGTCTGTTTTGCTACATACTTTCACCATATGGAATTTAGAGTTGATGTTTTTCTTTAGCTCTTAAAGATGTTCTATTGTTTTCAGGCATGATTATTTTATGTTATTTCTGATGAGAAGCTTGCCACAATTTCTATAGTTGTTTCCCCCATGTTTCTATAGTTGTTTCTATAGTGCTGTGTTTTTCTTGTCAGCTTTCACAATTTCCTTCGTATCTTTGGGTCCTTATTCTTACCTACTCCTTAAAAACTAATGTTCTCAAGAGTTATGTCCCTAGTTCAGAAGTTGAGGATGTGGCTTCTGGAGCCACATTTGCCTGTGTTCATTTCCTTTTCTACATCTAGTAGTTGTGTGATACTGGGTATAAACTTCTCTGAGCTTTAGTTTCTTTACCTGTAAAATGGGATTAATGATCACTACTTCATCCTATTAAATGTTTATATGTGTAATGTTCTTAGAAAACCTGGTGCCATGTACATGTGCTTTGTTATTATTCTATTTTATCAATCACAACGTAATTTTCACATTTCCCTAATCAGGATGCATCTTGTAATTCATGGCTTTTTAGGATTAAAATGAAGTTCAGAGAGGTTTGTATTATTTCTCTGGTCACCTGTGGACACTTTCCGTCTAAATGCTGTTTAAGATGGATCACTTTGGTGGTGTGAATTCAGATCGAGAAGCTGCTTGGGTGCCAATTTATGGTTCATGTTCATAAGGAGGTACCCCCCTCCACAACACCCCACTGCCAAAGGCATATTTCATAAGTACATGTTTCCTTCTGATTTCTTTTTGAGTTGTAGATTTTTCATCTACACCTCTTTAAGAGGGTACAGTCTTTTGGATTCTCATCTTTATGTAGGATTCTCTTATTAGAATGTAACTCATCATAAGTGTGTTTTTTATTCTTATACTACTACGTAAAATGATGTATTTTAGTCAGTGGAATATGCTAGGTTAAATGTTAGACTCATCAGTTCTCTAACATAGTTGCACAAAAGAATCATTTAGCAATCTTTAAAAACTTTCACATTTCAGGTCACACTCCAGGCAAATTAAATCATAAATTTTGAGTATGCAACCCAAACAGCAACATTTTTGGAACTATTTCTTGTCCACAGATAAGTTTGGCTGTAGTTTGGAAAGTTTTGTAAATGACAATTAAGTGAAAATGAGAGCTAAGATAGAACAAAGAGAAAATACATGTTATGTGGCCATTTCTGATCCTTTGGTAGAATAGGAAATGAAAAAAGTCAGATTATGAGAGTTTAAAAATAAATTTAAAGCAAGGCAATGCAATGGAATTGGAGTTCTTTTCTACTTATTAGATAAAATAGGCCATACAGTGGGGATTGGAAAACAGTGTGGCAGTTTAAGGAGGAATGTTATCAAATGGAAACCTTTTGTTTTATTGCCCTCCCTTCCCAAAAGGGGACAGTCATACCTTTTCTAGGTAATAGGATTTAGTGAGGAGGAACTGAAGATTTTAGAAAATGAGAGGATTATTGAAAGAGGAATATTATAAAGAGGCAGAAAAGAGTGAGACTAGAAATCACATAGATGAATAAAGTTTGGAAATCTGTAGTTCCAGGTTGAAACTTGGAATGGAAAAAAGGGCATATGAGGTAACCTAGTTATATCTAACACTAAAAATAGGTTAGCAAAAGTTTTCTTTCCTTGATTTTTCTGAGTGGAAGGAAAAGGATGATGAATTTACTCAATAGACAATGATTCACAAATTTTGATGCTTATAAAAATTACCTTGAGAGCTGGTTGAAAATTCAGATATATAACCTTGCCAATCAACTGCACCATTTCAAGGTATTCATTGAGTGAGTCCAAGGTAGGGCCAATGAATTTTAAATTACATTATTTTAGGTGACTAACCAGGTTATGAAATTAGGTTTAGGTATATGGTAGTACAGAAGGAGTGCTTGTGCTTTCAGAGGAGGAATAAATAAAAAGATGAAGAGATGAATGATAGGATCCATGTTTAACAGTTAAGGCCAATTGGATGCTACATATTAAAACTTTTAGTTTTGCCAAGTTTTCGTAATTATCCTAGTAACTCTAAAGCCTACAAACTGATGTGGGCAAACCTATTATTGGGCCTAGGAGTAGTAACTGGCATGGCAGATGATCCAAATTATGAAAAATATGCAGGGAATTAATGAGGGAAACATTGAAGTCAGGTCTTAGTGTCTGGGAAGATACTTACTCAGGAGGGATTAGGTAAAATTGAAAGGATTATATAATTGAAAATCTCCTGCTATGGGGCAGAAATAATTCAGAAGTTATAGAAGGAAAGGATGTGAGATGTAGCATGAAAATTGGTCATGTGCTCAGAAGGTAGGACCTTGGATGTTAGGTACTTTTTTTTCTTTTAACAGAATTTGAAAATAGCTTATGTGAGGAAAGTCAGATATCTGATGTGAAAATATATCACAGATCAAGGTATTTCAGAATGGGCTGGGAACAAGGTTATCGAGTAACCAGCTGAGTTTGAATGAGATGTACGGTGTACAATGAACAGTTTGGGACATATCCATATGAAAAAATTATTCATTATATGTGATATTCAAAATTAATTGAATTTCCTGTATTTTTATTTGCTAAATCTGGCCAATTCTAGATGGAAGTGATGTTAATAAGATAAAGGTGAGTAAAAGTAAGGTAAACATGGTAGTGGACTGGGTGCAGAGTCATTTGAGAATATGTATTTGAAGTAATACAAAGGGCAGATTTTTTAAAATTTTGTTTTAAAGAGGCTAAAACCACGGAAAATAAAACAGAATAAAACCAATCAAAACAAACTAGGGTAAATGATACAGGACTTCAAAACATTACAAAATCAACAATAGTTGCCACAGTGCCTTTTCTTGTCTTCAAAACAGCTGCAGATACCTTTGGACTTAGTAAAAATCAAAGAGAATAGAATAGAAACAATAGATGCAAAACAATGAATGCAATAAAGTACTTCAAAACAAGACAGAAGTAAATCCAAAATGGCTACCATAATATATCTTACTATCTTTGAGATAGCTGTTCATGCCATCTGATACAACAAAATTAAATAAAACAAAAGAGAATAAAACCCAACCCAACAAAACAATGAAAATGATACAGGACTTCAAAACAAGACAATAGGGAATCAACAATGGCTACTACCCTCAGAAGGAGATCCCTCCTGGATGCCACACTGCATGCCACTATCCTCTAACAGATGATCAGACCACTGGCGCTAGACCTGCAAGGTCAGTGAAGCACCAAGATAGCACAAGCATCAAATTGCATTTCACCTCAATAGCTGTCATCACAGCCTGTGTTTCTCTGGATCAGCCAGTCTCTTACAGGGTCAGGGAGGGAGGGCAGGATTGGTATTTCTTGTTTACCAGCCCATATGCCAGCAGGGGCTGGGGTCTAGCTGTCTGCACCCTGGTGGCAGTCTGCACGTGGCACTGGTTCACAGGGAGGGCTTGCTTCTTGGTGAGGCCTTGTTCTCTTCCCCCGCAGCCCACAAATGACTCACAGGGAAAGGCTGGGGCCTGGCTGTCCCCATGCAGGTGGTGGCCCATGCATGGTGCTGGTTCACTGGGAGGGCCTTGTTCTCTCACCCTGCGGTCTGTGAATGGCACTGACTCATGGGGAAAGGCTGGGGTCTGGTTGTTCCTATGCTAGTGGCGGCCCATGCGTGGTGCTGGTTCACGGGTCGGGGGCTTGCTTCTTGTTGTGAGGCCTTGTTCTGTCCACCCATAGTCCATGAATGGTGCTGACTCATGGGGAAAGGCTGGGGTCTGGCTCTTCCTTTTTTTTTGGGTGCTGGGGATCGAGCTCATGACCTTGTGCTTGCCAGGTAGGTACTTATACCACTGAGCTAAAGCCCCCGCCCCTAAGGGCAGGTTCTTGAGCCCAGATTGGAGGGCATGAGTAATGGAAATGAAGTGAGCATTAGAGTGGGAGGTGGGGAGAAGAATTATCATAAAATGTAGGAGCGCTGCTAGGATCATTCTTTGTAATTTAGTGAAAGAGATGGTTTGTCAGCTACTTTTACCAACATGTGCACTTCATCTGAATTCTAAAAACAGAAGTCTCAGATTCAACTTGTCAATTTCTATAAGTGTATCAGTATAATTTCATCTCACTTCTTTCGAACCTGATTTGTCAGAAGGGGAAAAAATGATGAATAAATATGGAATATATTCATGAATCTGTTTTATGATACATTCTGAGAAGACTTAATAGGATATAAAATTAAAAGTTAAATATTAGGATCAATTAGGAAAACTAGACAGATAAATGCTAAGATGTCATTTTTAAGTCCTGAACTTTCCTGTATGTGTTTGTTTGTATTCCCCCAATATTTGAAACAAGTTTTCTATATTTTACATTTTGACTTTAATAACTAAAGTCATAAGCATATAGTACATTTCACTCACTGAATAACTTTTCTGTTGTTAAAATTCCTGAACAGAATTTCTTTTCTGTTCAGTTGTGCTCAGCGTAACTATAATTAATTTAACACAAATGAGGAGGTATTTTCTTAGAATCTTTGAGTTTTGAAACATGGACTATTGGAAAAATAATTTTATTTATTAGAAAAAGAGTTACAGAAAGAAAAACTTCAAAAGGTTGTCCGATGTGAGCACCTGCTGTGGTCACCATGTAAACCCTGGAGACCAGGGATTTTGGCAGCAGTTCAGTGCTTGTAGTTCAATCTCTAGTATCCCCAAATGTGAAGCAGATGCCAGTTTTCTTCTCTAGGGTTCTGATAATGGCACATAATGAGTTGGTTGTTTCTTAGCAACTAAAGAAGCAGTTTCACTTTAGCTGATCCTGCAATAAGAATGAGACATTTTCCCTTGATAGTTGGTATTAGTGATTTCCTTGACAATGGAATTTCACTTTTGAATAAGGAATGTTCTCAGCATTTGGTTTCCTAAAGAATTTTGCTTTTGAGTTGGGCTAAGCTCTGCTTAATCCTGTATAAAATGAAAAAAAAAAAAAAAGAACCCCCTAAGTACCTCTCATGGGAAGAGTGAAAGGAGTTTGATACATAGTTTCTCAAATGGCAAGTGATTATACAGCAAACATATAATAGGTGTATTTTTCCCAGTGCTTAATAGGATAATTAACAACCAAATTCTTTTCTGTATTTAATGTTTGCAGCAATAGAGGTTTATTAGGTAACAGCTAATGTGTTGTGGAAATAAATATGCACAAAATTTTTATTATAAGTACTATTTCAGTATAAAAATATCTAATCTGTAACCCATTTGATTTCAAACAGTAGTTTATACTAAAAATATTATTGTTATTATACCCAAAGATTTTAAATAGGTTATTATAGTTCACTTTAAGGTGAATTATGGAACAATTCAATGTTTATCTTTTAGATATTAGTAGTTGTAAGACATCTACACTTAGCTAATTATCTTAAAATTCTTCTTACACTGGTAATAGATATGAAATTCTTTGTGACTTTTAAGATATATGGAAGCATGAGAAAATTATTCAGTGATCTTTGTATTCATTGTTTAAAAAATTTTGTAAGGAAATTGTGTTTTTCTTCCTTTGACATTACATAGCTAACACAAAGTACCTTCCCCACCCAGATTTAGAGTATGATACATTAAATTTCCAAGATTTTCAAACACTAAGGCAAAGAGATAAAATATTAAATGAAGTTCTTAGGATAATGGAGTTGGCCATATCTAAACATAACAAACAAATTTACTGTCTTTCAAGAAATAGTTACACATTGCATGTTAGCTATAGGTGTCATTGAGTGTCTTTATTGTTGATTTTTGGCATCTGACCTCATTCATTCCTCTTTATGATTTTTGCATCATCTTGTACTTACCAGGTCTTATATTTAAAAATACTTTGTTAGGTCTTCATGACACATTAGGAAGGAAGAAATCTAGTTAGTTCAGTTAGAAAGAATAGTTTTTCAAATACATAAGACTTACACTTTTTTTTAAATAAAAGAAGTTGATTTATTTGAAGGTGGGGGAAAAGGGGAAGAGAGAGAGAGAGATGGTGGACAGCTACTCTGAACAAGTAGGGACTACTTGAAAGGGAAACACTCCTTATATATACTATTAATTTTTTTTAAACTTGAAGCAGAATTTCCATATCCAGTAACTCTGGTATTGCTCCTAGATTCTTTGGAAACTTAATTCAAAGCTAAAGAGTCAATTATGTTAAGCCTTGTTTTGCATTCTCCTTTCCCTTTTAAGAGAATAGACTAATGAACAAAGAAATAGCAATATAACTAATGCTCAGTTCTTTGAAATACTTTCATAAGGCTGTATTATCTAATTAATGGGCTAGTTTGGTTAATCTAGCAGGAGTTCCTTTTATGAATGATGTAATCATTCATTTAGCAATTGTTTATTGAACTGACATCAGATAATTATTGCTGTATTTTTAAAATGTCATTGGGCCTTTTAGCATCTTCAGCAGTAGATGTTTGTTGGCTACTTACTGTGTTTGGGACATTGGTTAGATGCCAGGTATATGAGGTTTTCTAAGACATGGTGCCAGACTTCAACATTATAAAATCAAGCTTGAAGTTACAGACCTACTTTTGACTTATGCGCATAACATTCAAATATACTGAAATTTTCATATACTCTTGTACTGTGTTTCATTTAACATTATCAAACTTGGACCTTAGGGGCCACGAATGAGTACTGTATAGTATTGACTATTTAGATTGGTGGTATTGTTATCAGATTTTGCAGTCTCATTTAGATGCCATGTCATAGAAGAAACCCTGCAGTCAGCATTGAAAGAGAACAAGTTGTCAGAAGGAATTAGAAACAGCCTATGAATATTAATTCCTGGTTATTTCTTCCTACTTAAAAATGTCCTTTTTCTGCTAAGTATCAGGGATTCCTTACGTCAGCAGCTTCAATTCACTGTGATGACTGAGTATATACATATGTAGTTTTAAATATTATAATGTTCTTTTTTACATGTTGCTATTATAAATATCTAAGACCAAAAGCTACTGTTCCCAGTTTATCACTCAGGTTATTTGTGACAAATTGCTCAAGCACTAAAGTAGATGTGTCATTACTTCCACTTTTGCCTTCTGGTCCTTATTAATGCAAGTATACAGACATTTTTTACCAGTAAAATACTTAGTGATCTGAAGCTTAGAATAGACAATTTAATCAAGAAAGCAACAGAAATAAAATTAAAGTGACCAAAGTTTAAAAAAACTGTTACTGTTTTACTGCGTTAGTCGTTGATATAATCACTGTGTTAATAACTGATATAATCACTTATAGTTCTGTGCAGTTTTGAATTGGAACAATTTTTAAGGTGGGAAGTCCCCTGGTTCTGGGAGCTTCTTTTCTAACCTAGTACCCAAGGACAGCCTCCTGTTGTAGTCCTTTGATTATATACAGCTAAACTAGATTGTCTTTTCTCTGTATCTGTGATTGGCCTTATTGGATCAACTGTGGAAGATAAAGGTACTTTCTATTCTTAGCCATGACTTTGTTCCTTGGATTGAATTTTAGTCCTTTGAGACATATCTTACACTGTCCTGGACGTAGAAACAATGTATCACACCCCTTCCCCTTTCTCTCATTTGGTATATCATTAATTGTTTCTTTTTTTCTTTTCTTTTTGTTTCTTTGTTCTTTTCTTTCTTTCTTTCTTTCTTTCTTTCTTTCTTTCTTTCTTTTTTTAGGCAGTCTTCCTATGCAGTTCAGGTTGGCCTTGAACTCACTATGTAGCATAGACTGGCCTCAAACTAGTGGCAATCCTTCTGCCTCAACTTCCTAAGTGTTAGAATTACAGGTGTATACCACCGTACCCAGCCGTAGTTGTTTCTTTACATTGGCTCTCTAGCAGTGTTAATCTTCTTTACTCTTCTAGTCACACAGCATTCTTCTCTAGAACTTTTCATTATGGTAGTATTAGGTTTTTCAATCCTGATCTTCCTCTTACTTTGTAGCTCAAAGCCTTTCTTTACTTTGAATATATCTTTTTCTTGAGGGAAAGACATGTTCTGAGCCCATTTTCTAGCTAACCCAAGCTCTAAGAGTGATGTAAATTTTGGGTTTGCATTGCCAGTTTTATTTACCTGTCCTTAACTCATGTGCTTCCTAAGGAGAGGTAAACTTTGCCTTAACTTTATCCCTTCATATGAATTTTTCATGTTTAGCAAGTAAATATGGAGAATCTGGATTTTTACTTTTAGAACATAGAATTGGGAGTAGAATTTGACTCTTCAATCCGAACATGAAAGTACAACAACAGATTTCATTTATGACTTTTTCTGGCATCTGAATAAAGAATGAAAATTAAAAAAAAATAATACTGGTCTAATTCCACGTCTGAATCTGAAAAAGGAATAAGAAAAGAAGTAACAAGAGAAAAGGCATAGATGCAGTACGAAATTGAAGCCATTATTGTGGTTTAAACTTGACCAATACTTCTTTGACAAACCAAAAGATATTTGGGTATTATATTGTGTCTGACAACAGAAAAACTTTTTTTCCTTCTTTTTGTATATACCAAGAGTGAAGTAATAAAATAGAGGCCTTGAAACAGTCATCTGATGTTAAGTGTAGACTGTAACTGTAGCTCTGACCTAAATGGAAAGCATACAGAAAGCTGGCTTGTTTATAAGAGAATTGATAAAATGGCAGTGTCTCATTTAATTGAAACTTAACAGTCAAAAACAGTGTAAAAGAAGCACTATTAGAAAAAAATGTACCACGCTAGTGAAATATTTTGATCAAAGGGGGATGAAAGATGTCAAACACAATTCATTAGCAGCAAAAACCAGTGAGGCTAAAATAATTTGCCTTTGAAAATGAATAAATTAAAAAGGAGGCGAATTGCCAAGTCCTTACAATAGCCCATTTCTACCTTGAACACTTCCAAAAGAATTCCTAGCTTTTTCACTCAATTCTATTGTTGAGACAGACCTTGAAGAGTAACCCAGAATGATTTCAACTAAGTTGAGGATGAGGGTAATTATTAAAGAGAGAGCCTTGTCTTCTGCAGTAATAATTAAAAGGCTTAATGAAGGTCGCTTGCAAATGACTTGCTGAACCTTTCATAGAGCATCTTATTGCTGTGACCCTTTTGGATGGACAAGGGCTAACTCTATCACTTTGGGTGCAGACGAGGGATTGTGAGTTTAGAGTCAGATGTCAGAAGCCCGCTGCAGCTATTTAGACTTTAAGGAAATGCAAACAGATCCCAGGTATAATACTGGGGACTGCATAGATTGTGACCTCTTTTTACTGTTGAGGAAGGTACTATATTTATTGATTTTAAGGTACGTATTTTTCAAATTTTAATATCTCTAAAAGTTGGAGTGTATTTTATAATCAATAACATCATAGCATTATGTCTATTTAACTTTTAACACTTCCTTTTCATTTAATTTTAGCATTTTTCTTTCTTGATAGCATATAAAGTAATAGCGTATCTTATAGTGAGTGGTGTTATAGGTATGATTAGATACACTGTTTATCTGGTGATTATTTTAATACTGACTGACTTGTATTCTCATCTTTATCATAATTGCTATAAAGAGTCCATATCATTATTTTGGTCAGGTTTTTGTTTTTTAATTGTTGAAATACGGTTTTAAACTGCTGCTAGAGTTTTGGTAAGTTCATCCTCCCATTACTAATTTTATTTTTCCTCTTATTACTTACTCAGAGACTGCCAGATTATTCTTTGTAAAGTGTAAGGCTCATGATACCAGTCATTTCTAAGCCTTTCAGTGTTACTTTTTAAAGCATCTTGTCCTCTGCTTTGTTTATTCTTTCAAAAAGTAATTTTTAAGAATATTATTGTAAAGAAGAAGGGCATGAAACCTGCCCCTGTGCATTCTTTTGGCTAATGTGAATCTTTTTTTTTTTTTGTAAAACATATTGCCAATTCTATGTGATTATCCATAGTTTGAGAATAATTCTATAATATTTACATTCCTAAGTGTGCGTTTCATATTTGTTTAACATAATATTAATTTGGTGTTGGTAAATTTTTCATCATGAGAATTGATTCATGGTGATTTAGACATCTTTTCTTTTCATTTCTTTTTTGTGAATGTGTTTATGCCAAGACTGTATGTCCATAAAGACAAATATTAGACCTTTATAGTTGCTTTGGTAGAGTCTGGTGTATTGGTTACCTGAATGTAGAAACCATCAAATTAAATAGGTTAGGACTTCCTGCAAAATGGCCGACCTGATGACTCTGCCGTAGGGAGGCTCCCTGGAATATACCTTCCAAATGCTGGAATACAAAATAATATAATAACAGAAAGAAGGAAAGGGGAGGGAGATGGATCCTCTGAACCTAAGAGGAGTCTAGGATGAGAACTGTAGCCCATGGAAAGAGTAAAAAAAGAAGAAGTAAACAAACAAAGGTGGCGGCGCCTCTGACCAGAGCTCAATCCAATCAACGTGGACTCAAACTGGGAAGGTGCGATTAAAGTGCTTGCGATGCGCGACTGAACTTCTGCGGCTAAGGTGGAGACAGCTAAGGCGGAGACGGTGGAGGCAGCTATCGATCATGGAAAGAGGTGGTCACGAGCTGGTGAGTGAGTAAACTCGGCGGGCCCCAGTCCCCCACCCCCCACTCCCCAGGGAGAGCGAGGAACAGGCGTCCATCTTGAGACTGGAACCGCACCTAATTAGGCATGGTTCCTTGCCCACACAAGGCTCTGGAGGGTCCTGGCGGAATCTGCACGGGTGCCCTGGGGGTGATAGAGGAAAGTAGGCGGACGGCCCTATCCACGCGCACTTCACCAGACATCCGCGGAGCCGAGGTGGGCTGGGGAAACACAGCAGAGCCCAGGAAAATGCCAAGACGGAAAGGTAGAGGGCGCTCTCCGGACTCTGATACAAGCAGCACAAACCCGATTGATGTAAAGGCAGACAAGGTCGGGAGTCCAAAAATTAAACTCTCAGAGGAGATGACAACCGAAGTGGGGAGACAACTCCATGAAGCTGTGAAAGAAATTAAAGCAGCACTGTTAGCCCAACTGAGAATTGAAATGAAATTAATAATAGGGCAATCCCTAAGCGCCTCTAAAGGAGACATAGCCGGAAAGGTGGAGGACGGAAAATCAAAGGAGATTGAGAATGAAACAAATAAAGACTTAGAATGCATCAATCAGATTCAGAGAGAATACCAGGAACTCAAAGACTT
>RJWM01007947.1:0-22522 GCA_004363535.1 Dasyprocta punctata | reverse complement strand
GGTGAAATACAAATCAAATTAAAAGTGTATTTACAGAAATAATTACAGAAAATTTTCCAAGTATGGGAACAGGAAGAGACTTTCAGATAACTGAAGCATATAGAACTCCAGCTAAACTTGACCATAATAGGCCTACACCCAGACATATAATAACCAAGATTCCAGAAATTCAACATAAAAACAAAATATTAAAAGCTATTAGAGAAAAGGGACAGATTACCTACAAAGGAAGGCCCATCAGAATCACAACAGACTTCCCCACACAAATCATCAGGTCAAGAAGAGCCTGGAGTGAAGTATTTCAAGCCCTGAAGGAAAATAACTTTCAACCCAGACTGATGTACCTTACAAAATTGTCTTTTAAAATCAACGGAGAAACAAGATACTTCCACAACAAAGAACAACTAAAAGAATCTATGACAACCAAGCCAACCCTACAAAGAATACTGAAGGACATTCTAGAGAGAGATAAAGAAGTCCACTGCTCCAGAAACAGCGACAGAGAGATACCATCGAGCAGGGCAGACAAATGAATAATCCATCAATGGGAGTTAAGTCCAGTATTGTTTTTAATGAGCTGTTTAGTTTAATCCTATTCTACCTTGACCGGCCTAATTTTTTCATACATGATGACAAAGACAGCTATCTTAAAGATAACAAAATTTATAAGGGTAGCCTTCAATGATATGTGATCACCTAGCTTCAAAACCAGGTATTACTTTCGCTGTTCTGATCTGAAGGATTTTAACTTATCTTGGTGTGTTTGTGTTACAGCAGATGATATAGGCAACTGCCTTGAAACTAATATGAGGCATTATAGAAATCAATGTTGCTTTACTATGTATTGCCTCCATTACCTTATTTGTTATTTGTCTTATTCAATACTATTTCGTTCGACTATACTTGGCCAATTGGTAAGGGCATTTAGTTTGAAGACAATAAGAGGTATTACAAGGGGAACCGAGGAAGGAAGCTATGGAAAAAAGACATAGTTTTATATGAGGGTATTCATAAGATCGTTTAAAAGTCTATACTACTAAATGCATTAACTGATGAGAGAGAAGAGTTGATATTCATATGATCAGATCAATCCTACATGTCATTATCTGTCCATCTGAACAGCCCCCTTAATGGTAATAATATACAATGTTGCAACCACTGTAAAATTCCAACCATCTAAATTCCTAAACCTATAATTTTACAGTATAGGATATGTTGTTGTTGTTAGTTGAATCTTTTAGTTTTTTTGTTTCTCTTAAGTATGACCATTCTTTTATCCTTTATAGGCTTCACTCTGAACTATTTAGCTTGATTATATTAGACCTGATATTATGGGTAGTTATTTCAGTGATAACAAGAGGTACTCTAAGGGGAAAGGAAGAAAGAAAGGGAAAAAGAAAGACATAAATTTATAAATATGCATAAATAAGACAGCTAAAAAAAACTGTATTGCTGGGTACACTAGCTATTGAAGAAGAAAAATTAATATTCCTGAATTGATAAACCTTGTGTGTCTATGTCTGTCAATATGATCAACCGCTATGAAGGTAACGATATATAATATTGTAACTACTGTCAAACTTCAACCACCTCAGAGTGTAAACCTACAGTGTAATTGAATCAGATCTGTTGTTGTTGTTGTTTGTCTTTCATGCTTTTTGTTTCTATCTTCTGTGTCTATTTTCTTTTAAATAAAATTAAAAAAATTAACAAAAAAGAAAAAAAATTAAATAGGTTAAATTAATGTATTAACCCTAGATAATTCTATGCTGCTAAAATAGCAACTTATTGTTTACTATATGCTAAGCGATATACACCACTGTTTACTTGTATTATCTTATTTAACACACACAATTCTGTGTAATAGACTGTACTGTCATTGTTTTACAAATGTGTAAATTCAGGCACAAAAAAATTAAATAATTCAAGTAGGATTCCACTAGTAGTCTTGCTGATTCTCTGATCTGAGCTTTTAAGTAAGGTGTACAATTTACAGTTTTAAGTTTTCACTTAAAAGAGTGAAAGTACTCTTGTATCATCCCTGAAGTGTTCATTCCATATTGATACATTAAGAGCTTTCCTTTGTCATTTGTTGCAGATTTTATACTTTATATTTGAAAAGGCATTTATGAGAAAATATCTTAGTAAATCTCTTTACTCTGACTCTGATTATTTACATGCATCTTTTATATTCCATGTGAATTGCATTTTTATTAATTAGATATGTTATTTGTGGTGCATTCTTATATGGTTATATGTTGTGAAGTTTTTTTCACTGGTATTTGGCAGTGAGAAATTTGATAAACTTTGCTGTGTGATATCATTAACTGCAGTAATAGAATTCACTTATTAAAGTAAAGCTCTTTGATTTTAGATGTTCTTACCACAAAAATACAAGTATGTAAGGTGATAGGTATTTTTGTTAGTTTGATTTAAACATTCTATAATGTTAATATTTATCAAAATATCACCTTGTGCTCCATAAATATATATTATTATTTATCCATTAAAAGTAAAATAAAATTTAAAAAATTCAATTAAAACTGTTTTACAATGTTTACTATTTCAACTTGCTCACACTGCACCTAAGTACAGTGGCATTTCCCAGGTACCAGTACCTGGTGTTATTCAGTAATGGGGGAATGACTTTCTGTCATGGTGATACAGGGTCTGTTTTATCCAGATGAAAACTTAATAGCACTTTTTCTTAGTGGTTAATTGTTGAGACTTCTACAGTGCTCAGAGGAATTTATGGAAGCAGATAGCCATTAGTAGTTCAGAAGACTAGTTACTAATCAGTGACAGTTTCAGTTAACCTCAGGAACTGGAATTTTCAAATCAGTTTTTACCCCTCTGTGAGCAAATAGATTTAGGGAGAACAGATACTATAAAAAGTTTCAGCCAGAATATTGAAGTTAGAAAGCATATTCTTCACAAACCTACCTTTACTTTTGATACTGATTGCAAATTTAGGGATTTCGTTAGGTTTAAATCTGATAGAAGGACTCACAGAATTCACTGAAAGCTACTACACACATGTTTATAATTTATTACAAGAAGAAGTTACAGATTGAAATCAGCTGAGAGAAGAAGTACATAGGGTGGAGTCAGGGGATTTGCCAAATCTAGAACTTTCATCTCCTTGCAGAATCAGTCTCTTGGTATCGATTACTACAATGTGTTGACTACTGTCAACCAGGGAGAATCACTTGAGCTTTGATGTTCGGCTTGATTTGAGGTACCATGACATGTTCATAATTCATTATCCAGGTGACTGCTTTCAGTCTCTAATCTCCTGCTCCTCCAGGTATGACCCAAAGCTCCATTCTATATCACTTTTCTGTACTGTGTGGCTAGCTCAAGACCCGTAGGCAGTGGTCTTAGAGATTGCTTTCTAGAAGGTAAGGTCAGCAGTCAATTGTTTTCGGGCCTTTTTTGAATAAGTTGAAAATTTTCACTACAGAGATAAACATGTTGAAGATCTTTAATTTGGAAAAAACTTTTTCAACAGTGACACAAACTGAAAATTCCACATCTGACCTTATATGACGGTTTATAGTCAAAATGCAGATACACTAAAAATATTACATAAAATTACCATAAGGCTATGTATATAAAGTATATGTGAAACATAAATGAATTTCATGCTTAGACTTAAGTCCCAACCCCAAATGTTTCATTTTATATATATATATATATTTATACACACACACACATATATATATCTATATATCTATATCTATATACATGCACTTGCCAAAATTTGAAAAAATTAAAATTTAAAACGTTTCTGGTCCTAGGCTTTTGGGATCAGTGAAAGCCTATAATACGAATAATACTGGTTTCCAAAAATGAATGCACAGTGTATCTAAAGCTAAATGAGATCCCAGAACTTAGGAGGCTGAGGCAGGAGGATTGTTGCAAGTTTGAGGCCAGCCTGAACTGAATAGCAAAACCCTGTCTCAAAGTAAGTAAATAAATAAATAAATAAATGGGTAAATTAGAATATTAATCTAGTGTGTATGAAAGATTGTTAGTAAAATTTCTAGGTGTTTTCCTAGAAATTACATTACTTTTGATAGTCATTGCTATTAAATTATAATTACCCTCTTCTTGTCTTTTTTTTTTAACCACTTTTATTATGCACTTCTTTGTCTTTTCTAGTCGTATTTCTTATTTGTGAAAGATGTTGGTACTTTCCTTTTACTGTACTTCTAGCCACCATCCTGACTGTGCTAATGTTTCAAATTTTTCATCTGCATTAATGCCCTTTACCTTCATTGTACCTTAGCTGCCTATTCTTCTGACACACCATCAGTCTCTTACTATGGCTACTGTGTTTCAGGTTCCTTGATTGTCCTACTGTGTTTTTTCTTATCTTTCATTTCTTTCCTAACACAGTTATACATGCTCATTATTTCTTTCACTGGTTTGCTAATAATTTTAACTCCTTTGTCCCTTTGTCTTTCCATTGTATTGTAAATCCATTGAACTTCAGTCTAGAATGGATTCAATGTTCTGCTTTTTGTCTTACATTCAGGCTGCTGGACACCTCTGCATATACCCCTATAAGTAGCACGTGAGTGGTACTATGAATTAATGACTTCTAATATTGCCTCCAAACTCTTAGGATATGTTTCTTCCATTCTTTGTTTTTTTTTTTTTTTTTTTTTCCTCTTTGGCCTAGAAACCTATTATCCTGGGTAACAATCTCTTGCATTCTCCATGTTAACTATTTTAAAATCAGCTTTATTATTCTGAAGGTCTCTATTCTTCTCTCTCTTCTTGAATTTAACTTTAATCCCTAGGATTAAAATGAATAATCTTATTTTATACTTCACAAAAAATTAAATTTATATAGTACGAAGTATCTCAGTTCCCTGGCAGCCCCATTATAAATTTGAATTCATTTTTGCCCTTTTTCTTCTGTGTCTTTGGCTTCTTTCTATTTACTAACTCCCACCAGTTTGTAAACATGCATGTAGCAAGTATGTGGGCTGGCTGTATAAAGATATTTCCAAAGACATGACTCTCAGTATTTCAAAATAAAACTGGCATGTCAGGTAATCACCTACCTCCTTTTCATGCCTAAGTAAGGCTATCTGACCCGGTTATAGCCAACGATATATACAAGAAACTCTAATAGGGCTGTTATGGCTTATATCTAGACGTTCTGAATCCTCATGTGTTCATAGGTGGGGCTTTTGGGAGGTGACAGGATCATGGGCATGTGATACAGGATTAGACCACTGATTGGTTTAATGTGTTCTCAGTGTGGATGATGGATTTACTGAAGAGAGAAGACCTACTCTCAGTGTGGGTAGCGCTGACAAATAGGCTTGTAGTCTGGATGGAATAAAAGGGGAAAGAAGAAGGAATACTTGATGCTTTTTGCCTACCATGCCATCGAGTGCTTTTCCTCTGCCATGCCTCTCTGCCATCTTGCCCTACCTTGGAGCCAGCTGAATATGGACTAAAACCTTTGCAAGCTGTGAACTAAAATTCTTCCTCTTTAACTTGTCAGTGTTGGATATTTTGTCTTAGCAGTGAGAAAGTAACTAAGATGCGCTTCAAGGAAAAATGTTTTGTTTCCCAACAGACGGACAAGTTTTGCTCTTTCCCATTATAACTATGGGGAGTATGATTTAAGGGCCTGATGCCTAGAGGTAGCAGTTGTTTTGTGTGAGAAAGGGAAGACAGAGAAAGCCTTGGCTAACATGTGCAGGCCTCTGGTGGACTGGGAACAACTAGATCCAAGCCTCTCCCCAAGAGTCAGCGCCATTCACAAATGGAGTTAGAACAATGGCCGCAGCACCAAACAAGCCCAGTCTGGGAACCAGCACTGTGCGCGGGGCTCTGGTGGACTGGGAACAGCAAGACTCCAGTGCCTTCTGGCACAAGGGTTGGCATACAAGAAGTGCCATCTCCCCCCCGCCCCGCCCCCAAGCAGCTGGCTTATCTGGAGAAACACAGGCTGTGATGATAGCTATTGAGGTGAAATGCAATTGGATGCCTGTGGTGCTTTGGTATTTCACTAACAATGCAGGTCAAAGGCCAGTGGTCTGATCATAGCTTCAGAGGATATTGCTAAGTAATGTGTCGTCTAGGGGAAGTCTCCTGAGGGTTGCAGCCATTATTGATTCCCTATAGTCTTGTTTTGAGGTTCTATGTCATTTCCATTATTTTGTTGAGTTGGGTTTTATTCTCTTTTGTTTTGTTTGATTTTGTTATATCTGATGGCATGAGCAACTATTTCAAAGATAAGAAGATATATTATGGCAGCCATTTTGGATTTACTATTGCATTGTTTTGAAGTCCTTTATTGCATTCATCATTTTGTTTTTATTGTTTCTATTCTATTCTGTTCTGTTTGATTTATACTATGTCCGAAGTTATCTGCAGCTGTTTTGAAGACATCAGGGGGCATTATGGTAACTACTGTTGATTTCATAATGTTTTGAAGACCTGTATCTCTTATGCTAGTTTGTTTTGATTGTTTTTATTCTGTTATATACTCTTTAAAATAAGAAAAAATAAATAAAAGAAAGAAAGAGCCTTGGCCTTTGATGATATCACTGAGGTTTGAGAGGAAAAAAAGAAACACACAACCCTAGACGTGTCTACTTTTTGATTTTTTTAAAGCAAGCAAGAAACATCCTTATGGTTTTAGCATTGTTAGATTTTCTTTTACTTGCAGTTGAAGGCATCTGAACTTATCATACATAAGTTTCTCCAGTTAAAATAATGAACAAACAAAAATAGAATTTGACTCTGTGATCCACTATATTCTAGCATAATCTTCTCCTATGTGCCAAACTACTAGAAAGAATATCCTGCATCTGTTTCTCACTTTCTCATCTACCAGCTACCTCTGTCTATATTTTGTACCATACTTTTTGCAGAGTCATCAAAGATGCCTTAAAAAATCTTGTATATACTGTATTTTTCAATGTTTATTTTAATTGATCTCTCTGCAGTAGTGGATCTGTTGACCTTAATTGTAAAATACTCTTTTTTTTTTTGTAGTTTCTCTAACATTTCATCCTTTTGTGATGTTTACCTTTTATCTTTCTCATTCTGTTTTATGGGATCTTTTTTCTCTGCTTCTTTCTTTTTTTTTGTTTAAGAGAAAAAAGACACAGAAAGACAAAACAAAAAGCAAAAGGGACAAACAAACAACAACAAATCCAATACAATAACAATATAGATTTACAAAACAAGATGATAGGAATTTGACAGTGGTTGTAATGTTGCATATCATTACCTTCAAAAGGGTTGTTTAGATTAACAGATATAGACATGTAAAATTGATCTAATCATTTGAGTATTAACTGTTCTTTTCCAGTAACTAATACATTTAGTAGTATAGTCATTTTAGCTATCTTATGTATACATATATACAAATTTATATCTTCTTCCTTTTCCGTTCCTTCTTTCCTCCTTTCCCCTATCCCAATTACTTTTCCTCTTTGAGCAGTTTCTTACCCTTACACAGTATTTATTGTAGATTTTGAATTGTATATACTTATTTAGTTTCTTACACTTGGGAGACAATATGGTATTTACACATGTGAGTTTGATTTATTTCACTTATAAGGATGATCTCAAGTCGTGTCCATTTACTTTTAAAAGTCTCAAAGTCTCAGTCTTTCCTTATAGTTGAGTAGTACTCCATTCTATAAAAATACCATATCTTATTGATTCCTTGATTGATGGGCACTTGAATTGTTTCCAAGATTTGGTTGCTGTTGCTATAAACATGGGTGCACATATAATCACTGTGGTGTGATGTTTTCAGTTCTTCTGGGAAAATGCCCAGAAGTGGGATAGCTGGGTTGAATGTGATCTCTAATCCTATCTTCTTGAGGAATCTCCACACTGATTTCCACAGTGGTTGCACCAGTCTACACTCCCACTAACAGTGGAGAAGAGCTCCTTTTTCCCCACAACCCCTCCAGCATTTGTTATTGGTTGATTTTTTGATCTTGGCCATTCTTTCTGGAGTGAGATGAAATCTCAGTGTTGTTTTAATTTGCATTTCCTCAATGACCATTGATGTTGAACATTTTTTCATATATTTATTTTCCATTTGTATTTCTTCCTTTGAGAAGTGTGTATTCATCTCAGATGCCCATTTTTGGATTGGGTCCTTGAATTTTAGGGGCCTGATTTTTTTTAAATTCTTTATATGTTTTATAAAAAAGTCCTTTTTCTGAGGGACAGTTGGCTAAAATATTTTCCCAATTCGTGGATTTTCTTTTCACTCTGTTGAAGATTTCTTTTGACATGCAAAAACTTTTTAAAAAGATGAGATCCTAGTTGTTGATTCTGGGAAGTATTTCCTGTGCTGTTTAATTTTTGTTCACGAACTCTCTTGTCTACTCCTATGTTGTCCAGATTTTTATCTACTTTGTCTTCCAGCAGATTTAGTGTCTCTGCTTTAATATTCAAATCTTTGATCCATTTTGACTTTAGTTTAGTGCATGATGATAAACATGAATTTAGGTTTAGTTTATGGCATATGGAAAGCCAGTTTTTCCAGCACCACTTATTAAAGAGTCTATTTCCTGTGCAATTTGATTTTTGTTCATGAACTCTCTGCCTAATCCTATGTCATCAAGATTTTTACCTATTCTGTCTTCTAGTAAGTTTAGTGTCTCTGTTTTTATATTCAGATCTTTGATCCATTTTGACTTTATTTTAGTGCATCATGATAGGCATGGATCTAGTTTTAGTTTACAGCATATAGAAAGCCAGTTTCTCCAGCACCATTTGTTAAAGAGGCTGTCTTTCTTCCAATGTACCTGTTTGGCCCCTTTGTCAAAGATGAGGTGGCTGAGTGTGTTTGTAGTTGTGGCTGTATCTTCTAATCTATTCCATTGATCTTCAGGTCTGTTTTTATTCCAGTACCACACTGATTTTATCACAGTAGCTTTGTGATATAATTTCAAGTTGGGGATTGTGATGCCTCCTGCCTTCTCTTTGTTGCCCAGAATTGCCTTTGTTATTCTAGGTCTCTTCTAATTCCAGATGAATTTTAGTGATGATTTTTCTAGCTCTGTGAGGTATGCAAGGGGTATTTTGATTGGAATTGCATTAAATCTGTATAGCAATTTTGGGAGAATGGCCATTTTCACAATGTTTGTTCTTCCTATTCATGAACAGGGAATATATTTCCATTTTCTGAAATATTCTTCGGTTTCCTTCTTTAGAGTAATGTAATTTTCATTGTATAGATCTTTTACTTCCTTTGTTAGATTGATTCCTAAGTTTTTCATTTTTTTGGATGTTATAGTGAAGGGTGTGGTTTCCCTTATTTCTCTCTCAGTGAGTTTGTTGTTTGTGTACAAGAATGTTATTGATTTTTGAGTGCTGACCTTGTATCCAGCAACATTACTGAATTTGGTTATTACATCTACAAGTCTTTCAATGGATTTTTGGGGGTCTTCTATGTAGAGTATCACATCATCTGCAAATAATGATAATTTAACTTTTCCCTTCCCTAATCTTATTCCTTTTATTTCTATATTGAATAGGAGTGGTGATAATGGACATCCTTGTCTTGTTCCTGATTTTACGTTGAGAGTTTTCAGTTTTTCTCCGTTTAGTAAGATGTTGGCTGTTGATTTATGATATATTGCTTTTATATATTGAGGCAGAGGCCATCTATTCCAATTTTCTGTAGGGTTTTTGTCATGAATGAGTGTTGGATTTTGTTGAAAGTTTTTTCTGCATCTATTGAGATGATCGTGTGGTTCTTGTCCTTGGCTCTGTTGATATGATCTATTACATTTATTGATTTGTGTATGGTGAACCATCCCTGCATTCCTGGGATGAATCCCACTTGGTCATGGTGCATAATCTTCCTGATGACTTGTTGCATTCTATTTATTGAGGATTTTTGCATTTATGTTCATTAGGGAGATTGGCCTATAATTTTCTTTTTTTGGTTGGGTCTTTCTCTGGTTTTGGTATTAGGGTAGTACTTGCTTCCAGGAATGAGTTATGGAGACTTGCTTCCCTTTCAATTTCATTGAAGAGTTTGGCATTAGGTCTTCCCTAAATTTCTTGTAGAATTCAGCAATGGATCCATCACAACCTGGGCTTTTCTTTGTTGATAAGATTCTAATTACATTTTCAATTTCATTAACTGAAATTGGGTTATTCAGCGGTTTTACATCTTCTTGATTCAGCTTTGGTAATTCATACATTTCTAGGAATCTGTCCATTTCTTCTGTGTTATTGAACGTATGGCAGTAAAGATTTTCAAAGTAGGTATTGATGATCTTCTGTATTTCCACAGGATCTATAGTGATTTCACCCTTTTAATTTCTTATTGCATGGATTTGAATTTTTTCTTTCCTCTTTTTGAGAAGTTTGGCTAGGGTTTTATCAATTTTATTTATTCTTTCAAAGAGCAAACTCTTTGATTCATTAATTCTTTGTATTGTTTTCTTAGTTTCAATTGCATTAATTTCTGCTCTGATCTTGATAATTTCCTCCCTTCTTTGGGCTTTGGATTTGACTTGCTCTTCTTTTTCTAGAAGTTTGAGGTGCAGCATTAGGTTGTTTATGTGTGTTCTTTCCATTTTCCTGATGTAGGGATTTAGTGCTATAAATTTCCCTCTGAGGATTGCTTTCATTGTGTCCCACAGGTTCCAGCAATTTCTCTGCTTATTTCTTAAGTATCAGTCCTCAGAACAGGTATAATTGTAATTTTATAGGTTTATAAAATAAGTAGTTCAAGGTCATTTGCTTAGTAAGTGATGCAGCCAAAGTTTGAACATAGTCTAAAGGCTCTAGAATTTATCTATAGGAATGTTTTCTGATTGTTTTTTGCTCTCCTTGGACAATCTAGTCATAAAGCCAAGATACTTATGTTCAGCCCAAATGTCTGTGTGAGTTGTATGTGCACCTATTATAGCTGCCTAGTGGATGGTTCTGTTTGACTGTTTCATATGTACTTCAAAGTCATATGGCCCAGATGAGAACTCATCACTGTCTCACTCACATGAAATTCCTCCTTTTTGGTCTGTGACAGACTGTTATTGGACTACCATCCATCTATTCAGCCCAGAATCCTAAGTGTCATTCTTGACTCATCCTTTTTCTTTTCTTATTGCTCATATTCATTGTATCCCATTTTCCCACATCTGCTGCTGTTTGTCCTCCAAGGTAGTTTTCCTCTTTTGCTCCCCAAGAAGTTAGAAGATTCCATACCCCATCCCTAGTGTAACCTGAGCTAATCTGTAATCTTTCCAGAGTGCAGATACTATCATGTTACTTTCTTGATTTAGATTCTTTAATGGAATATTCCCATTGTTATTTTCTGGACAGAAGTTTACAGTCTAACTTAAGCTAATGAAGTCTTTCTTGATCAGTTCGTGGTGCCTTTTCCCACTTTGTTCCATCTGTCCTAACTTGTTTACTGTTACTGAATTCATTTTGTTCTCACTTGCCTCTCATGGGTGTCTAACCTTTTGACTTGCTTAGGCCACACTGGGCGAAGAGTAATTATTTTGGGCCATACATAGAATATGTAATATAGTTAATGTGTATTTAAGTAACAAAGTTTCCTTTTAAAATATATTTTATTATGACAACAACAAATATGGGCACGTGCCCAGTGGCATAGAAGGGTAGGGGTGGAGGGGATGCCTGGGTGGCACATTTTTGGGCCAGTATTATTGATCAAAAGGAAAATTATATTGTAACATGTTACTGCATTCAGATATGTTATCATGGAGTGATGGGTGTCAAATTGAGCAGCACAAACTCTAGTTATGGCACTGTGGGTGCCCAGTGGGCCAGTGGGCCACCAGTTGGACACCTGCCTGGTCTTCACTCCTGCTTTTCCCATTGCCGAATTCCTATCTTCTGTAGTTCCATCTCATCCTTCATGTCTCAGCCTAGGTAATAGCTCTTTTGTGATAATCCCTCACCTACACTAAGTGCTCTTGCGTGCTGTCAGTGCCTTGGAAAGGGCCTTATACTTTCTTGTTTCAGGGCCTTCATGTGTGCTTGCTGCTTCCTCTGCCTTTTGACTTCTCATACTTCCATCCTATTGCTATTCATTCCAGTCAGTCTTCTGTAATAGATCCACATTTTCCCTTATCATAGCAAGAAATACTTCTCCTTACTTTGTGGAACTTATAACAATTTGGTTACATTCTTACATTTTAGAAATTTAAGATTTTGAGTAGTTTTCTTTAAATTTGTTTTCTTTTCCCCTTAATCTAAACTTTTAAAAACAAAACAAAACAACACAAAACAGCCTAAGACTGTTCTTTAGCTTTGTGCTTCTCCAAGCAGGCTGACATTGCCTAACTTGAGAATCGATTGTGTGCCAAAAGTCAGCTGGTGCTGTTTGTTAAAAAAAAAAGAAAAAGGGTTTTCAGCTTTCAGCTCCAGCCACTGAACTTGACAAGTTCTGACATCTCTTCTCTTGGCTGCCTCTTACTTCTTTTCCTGTTTCCATGGAAATGGACATCAGATCACAGAAACATAGTAAGATACTGGTGGCTAATTGCTATTGCAGATTTCTGAATTCTCTTTTTTTGTGGAGTGATTATTTAGTGATTCTTGCCTGCTATGTAGAAGTGGTAGTTAGCCAAAGGATCTCAGGCAGTTTCTAGGCTTGAGCTTAGATGATATTTCCCAAGTCACTAGCTGGTATCCTAAAATGTATTCCTTATTTCTTCTTTTTGGGGAAATATATTTTAATTTGAGAACTGTAATTTTATCTGAAGTAAATACTAGATTTCAAGCCAGGAGACCTGGCCATAGTTTTATATTTGTGCTACCTCACTGGTTAACCTTGGTCAATTTTGTAATATTTATTGAATGAATGAATTGCTGCTACTTAGCCCTGGGCTTACTTATCTGTGATCCAGAGAAAGACTACCATTCTGCCAACTTGTTTTAATAGGAACATAGAAATAAGATATATAACCAATTTTAGCTAAGGGAATAAACCAGATTTCTGGATCTCTGAAATGGAAAAATACTTTTAATCTCAGTCCTTTATTTTCTTTTGTGCTAATGGTTGGGATAAAGCTTGTCATATTACTAGAAATGTTAATATAGCATTACCTTTCTAATATACACGTTTTCCTAAAGCAAGTATATCCCCGTCTTATAACAAACTACAGTGATAAAATTATAGTCGAGAAATTTTTTTTCTATTTAATGAAGGGAATTATTACCTTGCTTATCCAATTTGTCTTTTATTCATATTCAGCATATATATACATACCTATATATATACATATACATATATATATGCTTATATATATATACACACACACACACACATGCTTATTTATGCTAGGTCAGGATTTCTTTGTAAATCTAAATTTAGAACTTGGATATCTAGATTTTGTTAAGTGCAAGAAGGGACTGATGTGCACATATAAAAAAGATTAGTGTTTGCTGAGCCGCTTTTTCAGCATATAGCATCTGCTCTATAGCAAATGAACCTGAATAATTGAAATTCAATATGAACAAAATAAATCTCTTTTTTTGCATGACTACACAGCATGCAGTATAGGCTTATACTACATTCCTACTTGTAGTTGTAAGTATGCAGATAAAAGCAAGAGATGTTGTTGTAGCTTGTGTCTAGATGTCCTCCCAGAGCCTCATGCTGTCATAGATGAGGATTTTCAGACATGGCTGGATCTGGAGTATGTGGTGCTGGAATCAAAAGTGTGTGATTACCAGATGAGTCCACTGATTGGTTTGGCATAGTTCTGGGTGGGATTAAGGGTACTATGGGAGGTATAGAAAGGGGATTGTCACTTGTCAATTGCTTGCTGCTTGATGCCGTCTACCTGCCTTGCTTTGTCTCTCTTAGGATTGTCCCATTCACCCTTTCCCCTGTGGTAGAGAATCACTTTGGCTAGGGAACTAGGGTAGTGGTTGGAGGTATCCTTTATTCTACTGTATGCCACCACCCCAGGTCTCCATGTCTTATCCCTTGCTTGGTTTCAGTGGTGTCCCTGGACAACTCACCTTATGTCTTAAGTCACTTTCTTCATCACTGGAATACAGTACCTGACATCCAAAATTTAAAAGAGGAGAAGTTTACTTTGGGTCGTATTTCTGTCCGTAGTTGGCTCCAAGGCAGGATAGCATGGCAGAGGTGCACCCAGGAAACAGAGTGAGTGAAAAAGTGAGACTGGAGGTAGAAATAACCTTCCAGTGTACACGTCTAATGACCCACCTCTTCTGATCAGATTCAGCATCCGAACAGCAGGCCAGCTATAAGGCCTCATCAATGTAGTCATCTTACAAACCCCCACCTCTGAATGCATGAGGCTCTTGGGGGACATCTAGATATAAGTCCTACCACCTTGAAATGCAGCTGTTTATTTGTTTTCTGGTTCTTCTTCAGAGGAGTGCTGAACACCTCTATTTAATCACCTTGCCAGTTGATTGACTATCTATTGAGTATCTACAAAGTCCTAAATACCATGCTAAGGTTGGAGACTCAGTGATGAAACAAAAACCTTTTCTCCTGGATCATACACTTTGATGAGAGAGATAAAAACAAAGAAATAAAGTAATAGAGTACTGATTAGTGATCATTGCTGCAGAAGAAAAAGCAAGATAAATCAATAGAGAATGATCAGAGAAGGTTTATTTGAGGAGATGAGATTTAAGTACTTATATGAGTCAAATGAAAAGGAGTGAGCCATTCAGGTATTTTGTAGAACACTTAAAGTGGAAGAGCAAGTACAAAGATCCCAAGTAAGGAAGGAAACTATGGGCTAGATCATCTAGCATCTTATAAGCTATGATGAAGGTTTTGAGTTTTCTTCCAAATGTGATAAAGCTGTTGGATGTTTTTGAGCAGCAGAGTGACATGGTCAGATTTTTGTTTTAAAAGGATTACTTTGGTGACTCATATAGAGGGAATTGAACTGGGTAAGGAAGGGGTGAGAAAAATGGAAGTAAGGTACCAATTAAAAACTGTTATAAGACTTCAACAATCTTATAAGATAAGGGCTATTATTTTCTTCATTTTTATTTTAGAATACAGAGGCATAAAGAGGTTAATGAGTTATTTAGTGTGCTACAAATTCAGTCTACTTTTTAAAATTCCTGCCATTATTGTGTCTGACTCCCAAAATTTTAAGAATTTTTGGTTGGCATATTATTCCAATAGATCATAGATAAATTTCAAATGAATGCTCTTTTTTAAATGGGTTTTTTTAATAGATAGCAATTTGTGAAAGCATATGTTATATAGAATTTGTTAAACAGGATTAGTATACCTGTATAGAGAGTTGTGTAGGTAGGAAAAGAATAACATATTCTTGTTAAAGAACACTTGATATTAGAATGCTTATTTATTAGAATAAGGTTCTATATGTGACATAAACTATTCTGAGCTTTAGCTTCATTGTAAGATTGATTTAAATCTATAATATCATCTGAATAATTGAATTTAAAATATGGGATACTTGGAGTTGTCAAGCCTGACCCTTGAGGGCGAAATGAGTGAGTTGGCCTCTGGAGCCTGTGGACCTGTGGTTGCTCTGGCAACCTGTAGCTGGTGCCCTGGGGTGACTCCTCCCATGGCCCCAGGACAGGTGTCCTATCACACTGGGCCCTGGCCCTGGCAGGATGCCCACTCCTTGTGTCTACAGTCCTCACTGATGGGTTTCCTAAGCCAGGCTTGGACCCTGGTGGAAGCAGGAATAGAAGCAGATGAGAAGGTCACTATCCATTTCCTGGATCTGTGTGGGCAGCTGGCCACCTAGGCCCCTGGGAGCGGCTTGCCCTAGATTGTTGCTGCTGTGCCTACTGCATCAACTTGGCCCTGGAGGAGCTAGGCCCCTGCCTCAGTCATGCCTCAAGACTCCAAACTTGGGGATCACCTTGGGAACCCACTGCCATCTCTGGCCCCCATACCTGCTCCTCCTCGAACCCCATGTTCTGTCTTGGTACCTTACAGGGCCACAGTCCAGGCCTTGCCCTTGAACTTTGCTGTGGTCATACTGTTTCCCGCTCCCACCAGTGAGGCTCCACCTCCTTGTCTGGAGCTCAGTAAGAGAGGTGACTCAGACCGAGTGGTTGTGTATTATTTAACTGGTTTGTATTTTTTTTTATTAGTGTATATTTGTGATACATGAGGCCAACATTCATCATGGGGAAAATATATACATATATATATATATATATATATATATATCTCCATATGTATATGTTGCAATTTCATCCTTTTTACTTCCTATTTAGCTGTTTTTAAAGTGTTGCTTTGTATCATGAATAATGCTTTTTAGTTTGTAGCCAGAATACAAAAAAATTAAAATATGAAATAAGCAGTACTTTTAGGCAACATGATGCAGCTTAGGTAAAGGATATATGGTTTTAAGAAAATTGTTATTTTTTCTGAACCTATTATCGTCATGTCTAAACTGAAGATACTATCTACTTCATAGGATTCCTGTGATTATTAAATATGGTCATGCTTTGTACACAGGATTATTAAATATGGTCATGATTTGTACACAGGAATTTGTAAATGGTATATTTTCATAAAAATCAATATTGTAGGCTTGAGAAGAATCATTCAAGAAAATTTATGTAACAGTTACTGATTAATAATCTAAGTTGTTATAGACCTTTAGTATTTTCACTCATTTCCTTCTAGTCTTAAGGATCATATGTTATAAAGAGCTGTCGGAAGCACTTGTAGGATTATGTCAGCTTTTAGGAGACAAAACTCAGAGATATATAATAGCTGTCTTTAAATATGGAAAGGGTTGTCATGTAGAACAGGGATTGTTCTTTATGACTCAAAAGAGCAGAACTATGATTCAAACTGAAGACTATAGGGAAGTATATTTTGGTTCATTAAAATAAAGACATTTCCAAAAATAGGATAAATGCTGATCAGCAGATATGCTTGTACTGTACATAAGAACATCAGTTTTTTGGTATGTGCTGGGCATTGAGGATTTTTGATTTAGCTTCAACATTTCTTTAGCCTGGGATTCCGTGAAACTAAGCTACTTAAAAACACAGACCTTGTCTGTTTGGGGAAGCACAGGATTTTCAGTGTCTAGAACTGTGCCCTATGTATCTGTTGACTGCATGAATGAATCAATCAATTGTTCTTGGAGGTCATCTGCGTGTTTCATTCCTATTTGCTGTAAGTTCAGTGCTGATTTTTGATTGACACTCTCTGTGTTTTCATTTGGGTTAACAATAACAGAAACTTTGGAGGGTTATTGCTTGGTAAGAAAACATAGGAGTGCAGTGTTTCTCAGTAATGTTGCTATTAACATTTTAGGCTGATAATGTCTTGTTTCGGGGAGCTCTCCTGTACTTTGATGGATGTTTTGCAACATCTTTGGCTGCTAAATACTCATCTCCCCACCTGTACCAGTTGTGACAATAAAATATGTACCTAGACATTACTATATGCCCCTTTGGGAGCAAATTTGCTCTTGTTGAAACCATTGAGTTCCTAAACAACTCACTGGACCACACCCATACAATTAGACAAATTCAGTAATTAGATAAAGTTAATAAAAATAGTGTTACATAAGAAAGCCCAGTTAAATTATTTAAAACAAATTCTGCAGTGGTATAATTTGTATGTTGAGACATGCATATAACTTTATAATGAAAAAGCTGTTATACTCCTGGATTTTTACTTTGCTTCGAAATACAATTTATTCAAGTAGATTACCATTGTTCTTTCATGTTGGTAGAATCTTTATGCTGTTTTTAGCCTCATATTGCTTTGAAAATTATTATTTGTTGAAATACAAATGGGGAGTGTTCAAAGCAGGGGGTGGTGGAAATAAATAGTGAATTGTAACTATCCAAGATGAAGATAGCATGAAATGTCATGGCAGAAAGAGCAGCAGCTGTAGATAGCTCTCTGAAGCAGTAGAAACAGTTTTTGTTTTTTAAATTAAATATATTTGAAATTGTATTTTGGTCTGAAACTAGAAGTTTCATCATTTCGTAATAGATATGATTTCATAAGTAATTATGGTATATATTAACCACATTGGAAGTCAGTCATTTTTTGGCCATACTAAGTTGGACTTGTTGACTCCCTTCCCTAATATTTATGTTCATATTACCTGTTTTTTTTTTTTTTTGGAAATGGGGATCGAACTCACAACCTTGTGCCTACCAGGCAGGCGCTTATGCCACTGAGCTAAATCCCCAGCCCTATTTTTTGAGACAGGGTTTCACTATGCAGTTCAGGCTGAACTTGAACTCACTTTGTAGCCCAGGCTGGTCAACCATCCTCCTGCCTCAGCCTCCCGTGTGCTGGGATTAAAGGCATGCACCACCATGCCCGGCCATATTTCCTGTTAAGCCTAAATTAAAGCTCTACTAAATCACTGGTTGCATTTATTTTAATTCAGTATGTTTTCTTGTCACATCACACTTTCTAACAAACATATCACAGGGAACTATTCATGATCCTGATTTAATTATAAGCTAGGTGTTGTTACATTTTAATACACAGCACTTGCATACATATTGTGATAGTCATTTCTCAAATATGGTGGCCTTATCAGGCATTGTTATAAAGAAGCATCTGTCAGCATTTTTATTATAGACCCAAATTTATTTTTAAGGAGTTTCTGACTTGTCTGTTTCTAAATTGCTTTTGGCTAACAGACAAGTCAGAAACTCCTTGCATAGAAATTGTCATCTTAAATCCAAGTTTTGTTGTATTATAGAAGGAAAAATTGAAGCTCATGTTTTCAACTTCTTTATGTCACAGCATTTAAAACCCATTTAGTAGATTCAGGTGCTTTAAACTTGGTATTTATTTATTTCCCATTAACTCAAGTGAGGAAATGGAAACTGACAGTCACTTAAATGGTCTTATTGTTTTTTGTGTGTTACATGGTAAAGATTTTGATGGACTAACTTGGAAAGTATTTGTCAAGTTGATGCATTATACATTTTGTTAGAGCCCCAGTATAACATGGAAGTTTCTATATAAAGCCTATAGGTAACTAGATCCAGGTTTGCTGTGAACATAGAAATCTGAATAAGTACCAGCCATCATGTGATTCTGGAGATATGGCTATGGTTGTCAATATTTTTCTAGTGGTCAGTAGTTGGCATTATTTCCCTTCATCCTTCCTTGAGTAGTATTACTATTACTTTGTATTCCCTAACCTACTCGATTGCTACTTCTCCCTCCTTTTGTGAGACACTGCTACTAGTAGGTGCTTCTATTGTACTAGTTTAAAATTTCTTTTAAAGCCAGTTTCTTGAAAACCAAGTTATTGTTCATTACCTGACTTTGAACCTGAGAGTTTTGGAATCCTCTTCTGAAAGTAAACTTTTATAGAAAGCGTACTTTATTATTGTAGAATTTCTTATACAGTTAAAGTCATGAAAGAGTTTAAGCATCAAAAATAGAGCAACATCATTCACTTACTCAGCAGGTATGTACATCTTACCCCCATGTGAAGAATATGTGATATATAATAAAGAACAAAACCTTACAATCTTGTGTAAGATAGAAGGGAGTTAGATGGCATGCAGGTAAGTAAACATAGAATAAAGTGTGCTTATTTATTTTGATCAGGTGAGTGTGTTTCAAAGGCTCGCCCTTTCGTAAATAATATGCAACACAGAAACCTATATTTAAATGTACAAGTTTTTTGTTTATTAGGATGTAAATGTCAAACATATTACTGTAGTTTTACCTAAACTCTGGTTTTTTCTACATGAATGAAATCTTTTTGCATATATGTTTTAATTAGTAATTGTTATTCTCTAGAACATAATTTTTGTGTATATTTCTTGTATTTGACCACGTTAACAGTGTTATTTTATATCACTTTTCTTTGGTTTCTTGGTTTTCTTGGTCTGTGTCTTTTCTTTTGCACAGTTTATACCTTTGTTTTACTTTTGTTATAGCATTTGCTTGGCATCATTAGTTGAATTTTGAATAGTGACAATGATAGTAGATAGCTTTGTCTCACCTATAATATTGATGGCAGTGTTTTTCCTCTTCCATTAATTATGGTGTTTGCTCTAAGTTATAGTAAATCCTTTTAGCAAGTTAAGGATGTTTCCTTCAATTGCCAGTTCACAGAGATTTAATTATTTAGAACAACCATGATTATGCTCCATAATGACAGGTTAGGTAATTTGGATCTAACTTGTTAGGGACAACTAAAGAAACTGGACAAAATAACTGATTCTTAAAGTATCTGGGAGAAGATGAAAGCCCATAGAAATAAACCTATTCTTTCAGAACCGCTTGTTTTAAGGATGTTGTTGAACATAGCTTACCAGATTTGAAGCTGAGTTCTGCATATTCTTCACAGAACTAAAAGGTAGAAGTCAAAATCTGTATATTGCAAAAGGTGAGGACTTTGCATCTTAACTCTGAGTTGGAACCACAAAGGGCAGTTAACATAGCCCTTCCAAGAACTTGCAGCACAGTTTTTCATTATCTGCTGGATCAGGGAATCTTAAGTCTATTTAAAATAGTATTGGATTGGTACTTTTCCAAAATCTAGCAGAAGCAAGTGAAAGTTCTCCATGCAAGGGGATGTCATCATCCAGTACATCAGTTGTCCAGAATACAAACTAAGATAATCACCATAGAAAGACATAATGTACCTTGAATAACAACTAACAGATACAACAGACAATAGAAATAGATTCAGCAAAGATGGACTATTGAAATTAGATATATTTACCTGGCAGGGGAGATAGCATGATCACGAAATTGTTAGATGTAGACTGTAAACAACTGAGCTTACTATATTCAGAGACATAAAGCCAAGAGTGAAAATTCAGTAAGGAGTTGGAAACTAGAAGAGTTACCTATTAGATTTGAAAAAGAGCCAGATAATTAAAGAACTGAAAATATGCGTAATTTAAAGCTTAATCATTAGTTTTTTGGGGAGGGATTGGTTTGTTTTGTAATGATAGATATCAAACTCATAGCCTTGAGCATACTAGGCAAGCACTCTACCACTGAACTACATCCATAGCCCCAGTCATTAGATTTTATATCAGATTACATGCAAATGTGAAGAGAATTGGTAAACAGGAAGGTAGGTCAGGATGAAAAATCTACTATGTAGTGTGGAATACTAAAAAGTGGGAAATCCAAAGAGGGTCAGGGGCATAGATATTCAATGTAAAGAATTAAATATCCAGAGAACCAATTTGAATTCCAGGTTCCATGTTTAGTTTATATAAAATATTTGATTTAGATTACTGTTTTGTGCCTCTGGGCTTTATCCTCTTTTTTTGAAATGGATCCTGCTATGTTAATGTGATTTTTACTTAGCTTCACCAGAAGATTGCTCATATTTTCTGCTATAATTTTCTTTTATTCAGTCATTTATAAAAACATTTAGTAACCCGAGAACCTGCCATGTTGGGTCAGGGAGGATCCAACCATAAGACAAGTAGCCAGCCTTCCTGGTGAGTGGTGCAAGCAGCGCGAACTCCAGGAAGAAAAAGAGCTGTGCCTCCCATGTGCCTACTGGGGTGCAGGCAGAGAATCAAGGCCACCCCACCCCCACCCCCACCCATGTAAGCAAGCTGCTGGTTTGGAGGACCAGCTAAGTGGATAGCAACTAAGGCACATAAAGTAACTAAATGCTTGTATTGTTTGGTTGATTTTGCAGGCCTGGTGCCGGCAGCCTGAGCATCTCTTGGGAGGATGACAGTATGCAATGTAGCAACTATGGGGGATTCCCTTCTGTCTTGTCTTTGAGGCCCAAAATTGTTCTCATTGTTTTGCTTTATTCTGATTAATTTTTTTTTGCTTTATTTCATATTCTGTTTTTATTTGTTTTATTCTGTTTTGTTTTTGGTTGGATTTTACTATACCTGATGGAATGGTCAACTATTGTGATGATAACAAGGTATACTATAGTAGTTATTGCTTTCTTAGTACCTTGCTTTGAAGATCTGTACCAGTTCTACTACTTTGTTTTGATCGACTTTGTTCTGCTATGTTTTGTTGGATTTTGCTATCTTTAAAATAAAAAAAAAACATTTAGTAAGAATCTAATATTTGCTGTCTCCTATGTAAGATGCCAGGCATGGACACAAAGAACAGTTTGCTCAGGAGAAACTCAAAGACTGCTGTCAAATTGGCAACTTGTAGCTAGGTAGCAGAAAGGCAGAATTCCTAGAAATGTATGTTTGTGAATTACATTCAGGAATAACAGTGTCTTTTCTAGCTTCTTCAGAAAAAAAATCACTAGAAGATATTCGTAATTTTATCCTCTCTAAGTAAAAAATATAGTATAAGCTAGGGATGGAATTTGGAATTCACTTTGCCTCCTCAGATTTTAATTTTTTTTTTTTTTTTTTTACTTTTACTTTGAAAAGGAAGCTAGAAGACCCAGGTTCTGTCAGTGTTCCTACAAATGCTGACCTTTCTGTGCTTCCTTATTCCTTTGCAATTAGAACAGATTTTAGGCATTGTCTTAGTTACTTTTCACTCGTTGCTGAGACAAAATACCTGATGCCCAAAATTAGGGAAGGAAAG